>JAKTSJ010000027.1:0-155831 GCA_030580115.1 Kregervanrija pseudodelftensis
TTTATATAGAAAATCGGATTTAATTGTGATTGTTCATCTTTTGTCTAGACAACATCCTAATATCCAATTAAATGGATATACTACTAAAAATAACATCATGAGCTTGGGTTACTTTGATTTCATTGGTTTCTTCTAAAGGAGTTATGCATTTAGAGTTAACAATGGAATGGCTTTAATTAACCTAAAAATAGGAACCATATTAATTGCTTAGTTGTACAATTTCCCCAGGTTCCAACAGAACTGTTTCTTTATTGACGGTACAAAGACCTCATAACTGAGGCTAAATGAGATGTCATGTGCAAGTCTACTTGAACTGGTTATTTAATAACTGTCCCTAAGGTAGAATATGTCCAGAGTAGTCAATCCATCTTCTGATAGATTTTTCCTTCTCAGGAAAATAAAGTGGTATACATGTACGAGGGAGGGAAGCGTATACTTATAGATGAACTTAAATTGGCCCATTCGAGCAAGAAAAAAGATTCAGACAAGTATGTTTCAAGCCACTGTAGTGAGAAAATAACTATTTTTTCCTCGTCTACTTCAACTAATATCGGCCATCAATACAAAGTATGTAACAACAAAACCAAATGTAGATGGCGTAATTCAACAATAAAAACACAATTACAGAATAATATTCCCTTAACGAAGTTTACGCCTTCTCAAGTTTAAAAACTTAAAAAAAAATAAAGCAAACTGATCGAACCCAGGATCGAACTGGGGACTATCTGCGTGTTAAGCAGATGCCATAACCAACTAGACCATCCGACCAATTTCTGCAAAACAAAGCAGCTTTTTTATATTCATAACTTAATTAATTGGTAAACTTTTGTGAGCATTGCCTTGTTTTTGATTGAACTAAAATTTATGAAAACTAGAATTGAATTTCAACAAATATTGTCAGAACATTAACTATATGTCATGAGTTAAAGACATATTATTGTGAAAATTATGCTAAATTTTGAAAAGTATAATAATAGCAAATGTTTGAATAGCTGAAAAATAGATTCAATTAATCAATAATTGATTGAAGTCTAGAACTACCTAATAAGCATCTACACCGATAGACAGCTTATGGAATAGGAAGTACCGCAATGCCGGTTTACCAAAGTAGCTTATCAAGATAGCTTATCAAGATAAGAGATGATTAATGAAGATATTGTAGCCGATCATAATGATGAAAGGACTTGAATAATGAACAACAAATATATATTCAGTATAATATAAATAGGACATAGTTTCTATTTATTTAAATTATAACTTAAATAGTTTTTATAATTATCGATTAATACTATAGAATAGTTGTTTATAACCAATCAATAAAATCACAATCAAAACACTATTAAAGACTGGAAGTTTAAGTATTCATTACTGATTTTCTGTAATACTGCATGAAAATTCCTTATATATCAACAGCATTTTCTTACCACCTTAGCACGGTAAAAATCATATCCAACTTTGCTATTAATAACCCAATAACATCGGTAAATATTACAATGATGTTGTGAATGCCCCAATGCAATCAATAAGCAGATTATTTAAACTGTACGCGTTAAAAACAAAAATAGGGTTAATTTCTCTTAGTTTTCTTTATAAATGAAGATCTATAAAAATTATCAATTGAAATACAGATTTTTGAGTGCCTAGTTTAGTATAATACTTAAGCTAATTACCTAATAAATTTGATAATTAGTCATAAGATCAAGATGTTAACGGTATAGAATGATATGAAAACTGAAGTTACTTTTGTGAAAACTAGAAAGAGTAGTACAATCATTATAATTAGGAATATTAATCATATGATCATAAGAATATGAGGTGATATGAAAAGTACTAAGATGGAACATTGTAGAATTTTCTAGAAGTGATGTTGTTACTAAAATTAGTAATAACATGATAATCAATGCTATGTAATTTTTATAATTGAACAACATAAATAGGATAGGTTTCCCTCTATCTGATTTATGAATAAATAGATTATATAGAATTATCAATTAATATACAGAATAGTTGAATACCTAATTCAGTTAATTAAATACTCTAGAATTAAATCATATAAACAAAACTATAATCAAAATAACTTTTACGGTATTATCATATATGGAGAATGTTACTATTATAAGGTTAATCATCATAAAATAAATTTTAGGATCAATAATTATTACTAAAACTGGTTATCAAATCAATTAAAAAGAGTATATAATTTATATAAGGGATGATTTCGCTGTTTTAATGAGTTAAATAATTTTTACAAAATGCCAAACATTAGTCGGGTAAGAACTATGTGTGTAGACTCAATTTAATATAACAAGTTATCCTGTATGTAAATCAAAATCTTGGAAATAACCCAAAATAATTAAATATCTATGGCATCGTTACAATAAATGGATAATTCTTACATCTATAGTTAGTATGGTAACAAGCTACAAACACAAAATGTTTTTTGCTTTCTTACATTTATCTTATATATATTGTCTAAAGAATAAAATTTAATGTTCATGAGTTACCAGTTCCGTTTGGAATAATTTTTGTGAATGTAAAAAGTAACGAGATATATTAGGTGCAATAATAAATAAATAAAAGATAATTTTTTTGAAGATAAGATACTAGAGGACAAATATGCAGCTACCATTCGTGATTTTCATCAGAATATTCAATATTAACACCATTCTTGATACATTGGCTTGTTGCCTTTGAAGTTGCTTTCAACATTGACCTTGGACCGCAAACATATATTTTCCCAGATTTGGTATCCTGAAATTCAGCATCCAGAACAGTCTGAAAGTTGGGTCTACCATGATGAACAGTATAATTTATAAATTCTTTATTGTTTTTCAAAGAAGTTGAAGAGCCTGAAAATGATAGAATGTCCTTTTCATTATTGGAATAATCAGTTTCAGTTTCTATTTCATTCTCCGACTGATCAGAAGAAGTTAAGTAAACATCTAACTGCAAACTGTGACTTGATAAGTATTCTAAGTTGGCAGCAAAAGAATGAAATTCTTCCACATCGTGAACAATCCATATTAATTTATGTTTTGATAAATCTTCAATTTTGTTAAAAAATGTGATAATAGAGGTTAAGCCAACACCTCCGGCAATGCCAATAATTTTTTCAAATTTATTATCACTCACAATTGGAAAATTACCATATGGGCCATCGATTAAAACTTTAACAGACCCATTTTTAATTTTCTCAACAGACCTGGTAATGCCTTTCTCAACTCTTAAATAGATGACTAATTTATCGTCGGATTCAGTGGTATTAATTAAAGAAAATGGATGTGATTGCCAGGCATAGTAAAATGGCTGCATAAAATGTATATAAACATAAGACCCTGGATAGAAATAAAAATATTTTGGTTTATCCATTGTAAGTTTAATAATTTTTGAACCGCCAATTTCAACTTTTGCACTTCTAAAAAGGCCATTTAAGGTTACTCTAATAATTCTACAAAATCTATCAAATGAAAGAATTGCAGCCATTGAATAGACCCAACCCATCCAGCCAAGGGTATTACAGTGATACCACATTGCAATAATAAAAACAATTGAAAATGCTTGATGAAGAATTAAGAAAGTTTCGTACATTAAATCCCTAAAGGGTTTCCAAGCAAGAAATATCATTAAACCTAAAATAACTGAACCAACAATCCCCCAAATAAAATACCAATCTTGTGCCCAAGCAGAATAACCTCCACCAGCATGAATTGGATAGGCAGTCCAAATGACAGAATGAATAATGGCCATGATAAAAATTACCCAGGCCACAATTTTATGATATCTGATCATCATCGCATGTGAATAACCCGAGATGAATTGAAAAGGGTTATTTCTAATGCCCATTAAATAAAGAGCTGGAAACAAAGAAAAACCAATAAGATCTGTTCTAAAGGATATAAGCTCCATCATTCTAAAATAGTTGGTAGTCAAATAGAGATTAACTGGGGTATGATAGTTAATAATACATGATAATAAGACAGTGATGCAGAACCAAAAACAGACAAAAAATTCCCAAAACGTCAGTCCTAAAAACGGAACAATAGGTAATAGTAAAAGTCTATGAAAAGGACGATTAATTGATCCAGGTATAAAACGCTTTAAATCAAAAATATAATAGAAAGCTGATAGGCCAACCATAGATATCCAAAAACCAAGACAACCCCAGCCTAATCTCATTGAAAGATAGATTGAATCGGCCCATTGTTTATATGAAAGATACCACGGCCTGAAAGACACAACATCGGGAATAACATGAGCTTCGACCGGATTTTTTTTGTCACTTGCAGTGGCAAATCTCACCGAACTAACAGCATTCAATTGATAGTTTTTCATTTCATCAAAAGTGTAATTAGTTCCTGCTTTAGGATTACATCTTGAAATAATATGTCTATAACCATGTTCTGCCTGAGCCGTTGAATTGGAATACATATGGATACAATTTGTAACTGAACCTAGCCAATTTTGGTTGGAACATTGACATTTATAGATATTTGTGTTCATATGACTAGCTGCATGGTCACATTCCCAGTTTAGTGTACGGCTCCACGCAGTACATGCTTCAGCAATTGGTGAATCAGAAACAACCAATGAACTGGCAAAGTTTAGTATAGAAACTAATAATCCAACTTGAGTAAGGTTGATTCTCATTATTTAGCTATATACCAAACGTAATTATTTATCGTAATCGTAAATTGGTAATGGGATTTACTATTTCTTAAGTACTCAACGAATTTCCAAAAACTTTGTTGACCAGCAGAGGAACAAAAAAAAGTCATGGTTACTATTATTAAATATCTAGCAAATCAGACCAGTAAATTAATAGCTGAATTTAAAAGAAAATTTTTGTATTCAATGTATTTATTTGTACGACCGATATAAAAAATAATATAGTTGAAACGGTTTGTGAACCCTGCATTTTGGCGAATAGTATTTAAGTATTAAATTGTCAGATGAGCAAATTTAACCGTTTGTTTAAAAATGAACAAAAATTCGGAAAAATACAATAAGATAATTTAAAGTATTTTCAGATGAGCACAAACCTAAAAAAATACAATAAGATAATTTGAAGTATTTTTAAATGAGCAAAATAATCGAAATTTGCTGAGCCTCGTAAATACCGGTAAACAAAAAATTCCCAAATAGGATATAGTAAATTTGGTAACATGAATTGAAGGATTGTTGCAGTAGTGCCCTTTTTTTTTTACTTTCTATTATTATTTAAAATTATTCAACTTGAACAACAATTGGCATGTTGCCCTTTTTTTAAAAAACAGCTGAAACAGCTCCCATAAATTTAAAGTTGGAATTTTTGAAGTTCCAAATGATTTCCTCATACTTCTATTGTGGTCTTTTCTTTACTTGTTGTTAGTAATTACTCTTTATTTTCTACGTACATTTACATCTTACACCATTTTTTATACTACATATCAAGTAAAATAATTTATAACATCAGCAGAAATGGGATTAATTCATCACATCTATTTTATTTTAGTGGCAACAACTCTATGCCATGCTGGAAAATTTAAACAATTCAGTTTAAATAATGTTGATAACGACACAAGTAATAACACTATTACAGAAATTGACCCGAAGTGTTTCAAACCAGAGTATTTTATTCATACTTCTGGAGATCTATTAGCTTTGAGGGATTGTACTACTATTTCAGGTAGTATTCATATCACTGGTTATGATTCAGAAGTTCTGGATTTTGGTGAAATTAATCAAATTAAGGGTGACTTGACCGTTACAAATGCAAGTACCTTGCAAAGAATTGATGCGTTGAGCTTAAATTCAATTGGGGGTACTTTTGAATTAAATACCTTAACTTCCTTAACATCAATTTCTTTACCAAAACTAGAATGTGTTGATACTTTAAAATGGAAAGTTTTACCAATTTTGACATTTGTTAATTTAGATAGTGGAATTAAGAATATAAATTCAGTTGTGATGTCAGATACTTCACTAACTGGTTTTGGAGGTTTTAACGTTGACACTTTAAGAATTTTAAACATTCACAATAACCGATTCTTAGAAAAAATTGAATCATCTGTTTCAGAAGTTACTGGTGACTTACTGATTGCTGCGAACGCACAAAATTTACGTGTTTCTTTACCAAACCTTACTTGGACTCGAGGTATAACCATTAAGGATGCCGAATCAATAAATCTTGATGGCTTACAAATTATTGAAAAAAATGCAGATTTTATCAATAATAAAATTACTTCTTTAAAATTTCCCAAACTAAAATCAACCGGTCACACATTAAGTGTCATTAATAATAAGAATTTGAAAGACATCGAATTCAAGGCATTAACAGAAGTTGGTGGCGGCTTAATGATAATAGATAATGATAAAATTAAGAGAATTGATTTTTTCCCATCTTTAAGATCAGTTGGTGGCGCAATTGAGTTTCATGGTGATATTGATTCAAATCATTTTGAACAATTGAAAATTGTAAAAGGTAGCGCTATTGTTAAATCTTCTTCAAAAGAATTTGACTGTAGTGGTTGGCTGAAAAATGAAGTTAGTAGAGTTGTTAGAGGAGGTAAAATTGAATGTGGATCAGGAAGATCAGATTCAATTGAAGTTTTGTTGGTTGATGAATCAGGTGAAATGACAGTCAGTGAACCAGGTTTCAACGAAAAGAATAACAATAGTATTAACGATAAAGATGGCTTATCAAAATTTAAACAAAAAGATAGTTCAAGTGAAGGCTCATTGGCATTCAGAGTTTCAATTTTATCAGTTATTGTAGTTTCTACTGTTGTTGTGTTTATGAATTTCTTTTAATTGTAAGGAAACATAATGCAATCAATTATTTGATCACCTGTTTTTTCTAATATTGGGTCTTTCATACACCTTTGCATATATTTGGTATTTTCTATACTTATATAAATATTACATATATAAATATATATATATACATATATATAGTTAAATAGAATAATTCATTAGTTTCATTATGGAGTAATCATCCTTTTTTAAATCAAACATGCCAATATTTGGTCAGAGATAGAAAAAAAAAACAGAATATTGAAACGCACGAACGAATGTAAAAAAAACCGTTCGATGAGCCTTACTCGTCTTTTTTTACTTATAATCTTGAGAATTTCATATTGTTTTATATTTGAAGTCTGACGTATTTTCCTTCTCTATGTCGTCTATAAATGTGAAAACTAATGGTTCGGATAAAAATGGTGCGAATGCAGAATCTAACATGATCATAAATACAACTAAAACAGCAAATGATTCATTACTTTCAGACTTTTTTAAAACAAACAATAACATACCTGCTTTTGACTGTGCACCTTTTACAAATGATGGCAACGACCATAAAAAACGGGCGAACCAATTTAATAATAGTATGAAACCTAAAAAGAAAAGAAGAGTATTTTCTTGTGATGTTTGTCGGAAATTGAAAACAAAGTGTGTATACAACTCAGAGTCAATATTTTGTGAACGATGTAGCAGATTAAAAATTCCATGTATTTTACCTGGTAAACTTAACAAACCAAAAACAAATGCTGAATCCAAAGCGGTTAAAAACATAAATAAATTTGATTCTCCAGCGGTATCCTTTTTAGCACAAGCTGAGGACTCAATTTTTGGAAGCCAGAATAAGCCAGAAGATACAAAAATGGAGGATAAAATTCAAAATATGGAATCATTAATCATGTCTTTAACTGGGAAAATGGATTCTTTTGTAAGTTATTTTCAAAAACAAGTACAATTGAAAACTTCTAATTTTTCTTCGGCTACTCAGCTGTCAAACTTCAGTGATTTAGCAGAAATGATACCACAACGTCATGATTTTTCTGCACCATTGAACCTAATCGAACGTATTCATACAACCTTGTTTCCCGAACCAACGGTATTGAAAACTAATACTTTTACCGCTGCAACTCAAAAGTTTGTTCAATTCTATTTAAAAAATGAGCATTTATGTTTGGAACTCGCAAAACAATTTCTTAAAGTTTTCCACTTTTGGATAATACCGGGAGGTATTAGTATTATAGATAAAGATTACGTTATCGCTCACCCATTTATAACTTGCGTGTTTGTTTTGATTGCAATGACGGTGGAAAAAAAATATAGACATTCAGCATTGCAGTCAACTGTTTATCGGTTATTACAAGACATTGTGGCTAGCACAGAAGGTAAGGGACCTTTATCTGATCATGATGTTGAGGCATTGCTTTATGTTTGTATGTATAATATTGAAGGATTTGATGGTTGGATTCTTAGTAATGTCGGATTGATGCATTATGTTATGTCTGTTGATTTAAAGAATATCATACAAAGGGTGGTTGATGAGAATGTTTACGAAGATGACGATTTATTTCATTTACGTATTTTCAATTCACTTTGTGCTTGCCATTTACAAAATGCAATTGGTACTGGCAAGCCAGTAATGGTTCCCGATTATTGGTGGAGAGTTTATCGTTTGACAATTGTTTTTCCCAATGCAACCATTGGTGATGCTATCAAAGTTGCAGAATTAGATTTATATAGATTATTAGCATCTGATTTAATGGAAGGCGGCACTTATTTTGAAAAAAATAGCTGTATGGAAGTAATTGTTGATGGTTCTGATTTGCTAGTTTTTCCTGATTTGATTGATTGGAAAAACAGATGGGAAAGAATAATTGCTAAAGATGTTTCTCAAGTGTTAACATATGCTTTTAATTTTTCATATATTTTACTAAGTAGAAAATTCATTGATGTTATTTCCAAGGCCTTATTAGATTATGAATTAGGAATTGCATACAATACGGCATGTCAATACTCATTTGAAATTTTGAATCAACTGCTAAATTTAAGCTCAGAATTTGTAAAGGGAACACCTGTCTATCAATTAAATCAAATTGTTTACGCATGTATTACATTATTTGAGTATTTGGGTTATATGAAAGATGAAGAGAAAAGAATGTCACTAAATTTAATTTCAAAAACATATTGGCATTTGAATAAAATGGGACAAGAATTGAGTGATGCGACGGAAACAATTGCAAAAATTATTAAAAAACTTGTTGAAATAGCTAATAAAAATCAGGTTTTGCATTTAACTCCAACTTGTGACAAAGGGTTTGTTGGTAGTGGATCCATAACGAAAACCAGTATGTATAAAGCTAGGAAAGATAGTCAGCAACAACAAAAGCTTTCGCTTGAAGATCTACCAGTTTACACGGACAGCGGAAATGCTAATTCAACTCAATCGAGTCCTGCTATATCATCAACTCCACCAAAAATTAGTGGTAGAAGTAACAGTGGCGATGCCATTAATACGACTACTTCTATGAATAGACGTAGATCGTCTATGTTTACAATGCAAGATTCTCCGAACTTGAAAACAACCAAGGACAGAAAAATGGTTGAAACCCAACCAGTTACGGCTTCAAATGTTAACACGAACAGCGGCAATAGTAACCATAATAATAATACCAGCAATAATAACGTTGCTGTGTTTGCTGATGATGACATGCAGAATTTTCAACTTCCTGATTTGTCAAATTTTAAAAACTTTGAAGAGTTTTTCAGCGATTTATTTAATGATTTATAAATGTTTAAATTCGTATCATATAAATTCACAGTTGCAAATTGTTAAGGAAAAAGAATTAGTTTCAGGGTTTGAAAAATTTTAGAATTTTGATGAAGTAAAACAAGCTAAAAAACAGAATCTGTTAGACGACATTTAAAAGCTTTATATATAATTGCTGTTTAAACTGTTCTAGGGAATAAAAAAGCTAGAGGACTTTCCGTATGTAAAACCGAGCTAGTATTCTCCTTTCAAAATGAGGAAATCAATCAACCGCTCACCAGGAAGAAATTTTTTTCTAGCTTGAAGCTGACCATTTTCAGATCATTCTTGTCGGCTTGAACAATTTTCCAAGAAGAACTTTTATCACTGCTAACGGTCTATATACACTCATTTAAAAGTTAAAATATATAGATCTGATATAATTCTTCATCACCAACCTTTTTTTTTACCATCATCCGGTACTTTATTTCAAATAACCATTTCAGCTTGCCTACTACCCATTTTGATATCTGATTATATTACATCTTTTTGTCAAGTTTCTTCTATTTATACCCACATCCTGTTAGATTAAAAGTCTTCTATTTTCATTTTTTTTTACTTTACTTTACTTTACTGCATTTGCATTTTTGTTCGTTTCATTTACTAGCATTTTTCAGGTTAATTCTCATATTACGTTCATTCATTTTTTTTTACTTGTTTTACTATATTAATATCAATGTCCCCATTAAATAACGGACAATCTTCAAATATAAGACCTTCTAAAACATTCCCGACTCACATGAATTCTACTTTAGTTCAAAATTCAGCACAAAATACCCAGCATTTTACATCTCAGGGCGCTCAAAGTTCATACGCTTCCACAAGCACGACTGAGCCCCAAATGTATCTGGAGAACTATTCTCACGAAGAGAACAGTCATCATCAACAATTAAATAATTTTCAGCCCCAGTCGAACATTACCAACAGCTCAATACAAAAAAGTCAAGAAACGAGTTGCCAAGCTTCTTTAATCTCCAAATTTGAAACTGTTGGTAACTCACCTTACAATAAGATTTCATTTCCTACTCAGTCTGAAATTGGATCTCAACCTCAGCCACATTATTCACATTCCATTAACCGTTCTCAAACTTCAAGTCAACATAGTTCTCATCAATCTTCTAGTGGATCGCTTTATGAAAATGGAACTCGAGGTACTTTTGATCAATCCAATTTGTATAATAGCGCCAATACTAATACGCTTTCAAGTAACATAGACAGTCACCACTCGAATTCTATGTTCTCAACTTCTGTTCCTGTTACTATATCTTCTTATGGTAACAAGCAAACAAATACTACATATTCTCCATATGAATCTACCTCATCGATCCCCTCCCATCACGGCCATTCTTTATCTTTAGATTCGACGACGGCTTCTTCAACTTATTCTAGTTCTAGATCGTTGGTGGACGATTCGACAAGAAAGCATCATAGACAGACGTCTTCCATATCATCAACTTTATCTATTAATTATGACAATAAATTAGTTGATCTGGCAAGACAAAATATTCATACTAATTTAGCAGAACTTGCGCTTTCTATTAAACTGACAGGACAACGATTATCTACGATGTTGGGCACAAATACGAAGAATTCTAAAGAAAATAGAGTTGCAGAAAACCAAAAAAAAAGACAGCATCAATTATTTGCATTGATCTCATTACTGAGGTCAATTAGGTTGGACGAAAATTCTGTTTGCCCTAGAAACATTATTTTTGGCAGATATGTTAATAACTGTAAGAAGCATGATTTAAGACCAATCTGCAATGCTTCTTTTGGCAAATTGGTTAAAATGTTATATCCGAATGTTAAAACCAGGAGATTGGGTATTAGAGGTGCCAGTAGATATCATTATTGTGGCTTACAATTAATTCCAAATGATGAATTTGATGACGAATCTTTATTTGATAACGGTAGTAGCGTTAATGATAATAACTCAGTTGCTCCATCATCATCCAACATTTCTGTCAAGCCCGAATTTGACATTAATTTTGAAGATAAACTTGATCTTGATCTTGATCATGATAATAACCAAGAAGACACATATACATATCCAAAGATCAGTTTTGATGATGATCTCTTCACACATTTTGATGACAAAATCTCACAATTTATTCCAGTTATTCCAAATTTATCAGATTTGGAAAATAAACCTAGCCACAGAGAGATTGTCAATTTATATTATCAATTTTCTATGAGAATTTTCCAAAACTTGAGATATATGAAAATTAAAACATTGTTCAATGAATTAGCTACTTTTGGATTTAATGAAAACACACTATCATCTAATGCAATAAAAGTTTTTAGTACGGATTATACCGAATTAATACCTTTGCTAATTAAATGTGATCTCGAGCTGTATCGTTCATGTATTAGGCTGGTTTCTAAGATTATTTTTCAAGATGTCCCAGAGCACGTTAGATATCAAATCTCTAATATTGATTCTAGATTTATTGTTAGTATCAAAGGTATGCAATTACCTCAACCGTTAATTGATGCCAAAGTAAAATTGGCAACAAAATTTGTTAATTTATTAACAAGATTATCAAAAGTTGTTTCCTTGGCTTCTAATTTTTCATCAAAATTGGCCAATATTAGTAATGTTGAAACATTTTTGGAAGAATGGTTCAAACTAAATATTGATAAATTGATAGATAACAGTTTTCTTATTCCAGAAGAGAAAAAAGTTGAAGTTAAATCATTTATGAAAAATGACCTAACAACGACCTTTCAAAATTTAATTTCTGATTTCAAGTTACATGAATCTGACAATACTGGATTTAGTCTAGAAAACGATGATGATAAGTCCAAGGAAAATACTATTGTTCATTCTTTGGCAGTTTTATTTGCCACTGTACCTCCTAAGTTTAAGCAAACCAAACCTAGAAACTTACTGTTGCATATATCTTCCATAATTTCTGAGATCATGAGGGAATTGACACTTGAAGAAGTAACAGTTAATTTTTCAATTTGGTGGAGTTTAAGTTGTTGGGTTAATGAATACTTTAGCTTTTTAGCTGAACTTGGAGGCTTTTTAAAATGAAGCTGTCTTTGAATTATATTGGCATTCCTATTTTCCATTTTACTCACTGATTTTTAAATCATTGCATTTTTTTAAAATTTTTGATTTCCTTTTTTTAGATTCCATTGCATGAAATTTTAGTGTTTCCCCATATATATATATATATATATATAGTTATAATAATATATATTGCATAATTTCAAATTAAAATCTTATAAAATTACTAATTAATAATTTTTACTAAATAAACAAAACCCAGAAACAGATCAAGGCAGTGGAAGACATGAAAAAGTATACACAGCCATGTAATTCAACATATTTGTTCAAGAATAAAAGGGCACAGGCTATATACATATGAGAGGTGAACTTTATTACAATGATAGTTGTTTTCCATGCTAATTAACTATTAGTACTATCAAATAAAAAAATGAACAAAAGGCAATATTTGAGATTGATCGAAATTACAAACATACTAAGCAACGACAAAACCCCAGCTCCCGTTTTTGAAAGGAATGTTAATCAGTTACTTAATGATTGTAAAGTTAACAAATTACTTGAAGTTAGATTAAAAAATGCCGAGAATAAGGATGATAATAAACGTGGATTAAAAGTATGTACAAAAAAACAGAGTGTTCTTAATGAATACGCACTAAGATCTGGGGATATCGTTTTAAAGTTCAACCCATTGATCAGGGTCTTTAATTTTAGTTGCGAAAATTGCTCAGAATGTGGAATTGAATTGGATGATATTGGTAGAAAAATTATCTGTAAAAACTGTGGTGTTAGAGCTTGGTGTAGTGATGAATGTAGAGTCAAATGTGTAATGGATTCTCATGATTTAGAATGTGATTTTTTAAAATTTCTTCATAAAGAATTCAATTTATTTGGCAAAAACAAAGATGAAGCCACCCTTGCAATTAGTGAAGCAATTGAAAAAAAATTTTTACTAATACTAACTGTCTTCAAACTACTTCTAAAAATGAGCAGATGTGAAGAAATTTATCTAAGTATTTTGTCAAACATGAGTGATCATCTAAAATTGTTCAAAAAATGGAATAAAGATAATGAATCTGTTAGTGAAGAACATCAGTCACTATTTAATATGACTAAAAATAAATATACTAAGATTTTTGAAAATTATTTTGAGGAAAAAAAACGTAGTTTAAAAATTAAGAAATCAGGAATGGAAATTAATGGTATCTACAGGGCATTTTTTTTAATTTATATTAATGCAACAACAATGCAAAACACATTTGGTGATGATGTTGGATTTATGTTTGACCCAATATTTGCGATGATTAACCATAGTTGTAATCCAAATTGCACTTTGATTTGGAAAAATGAAGATCAATTATTATTAAAAGTTTTAAATAACATCAAGCCGGCAGAAGAATTATTTTTTAATTATTGTCCAATTAATATGCCAGAGGAATTAAGACAAAAAACCTTAATGAGAAATTTTTTTTTTAATTGTGAATGTGAAAGATGTTCTGAAGTAGATAAAAAATTGGATAAATGGATTCCTATTGATTGTATTTCCTGTGGATGGAATATTAGTGGATTTATACTTGAAAATTTTGAAATGGAAGGTTATGCACCCAAACACTTGAGAAAAGAAATGATTTGTCAAAATTGTGACAGAATAATTCCAGTAAATTTGATTTATAAACAATATAGAAGGATTTTTGATTATTTTAAAAAAATAAATAAATGTGCAAGGATTGAAGAATTATTTGATTTTGCAATTCAAAATGATCTGGTTAATTGTTTTGATAATAGACAAACGCAGCAACTAATTAAACTATTCAAAGAGAGCTATGCACTTGTTCCAATAAGGGCATGGCCAATGTACAAAATTATCTGTATTTTAAAAGAGCTCCCTATATTTAAAGAAACCGAATCATTATATAATATAAGATTTAGTATATTATCAAATTATGTTGGTGAAAATTTGATAGAGGATTCCCATGGTTTTAAAAACTTGTTAGGGTCATCTTTGTATGAAACAGCAGTTCATACATTGAATTATCTTTTATCTATTTACAAAACAGAATTGACCACAGAATCGGAAAAAAATAATTTTTTGACCATTACAAGGGGATGTTTTGCTCTCTCGATAATAGCATATAAACATCTGGCATTTAAATTCGGTGATACAGATCAACCACCAATGAAAGATCTTCTCAATATTGCTAAAGAAGCCAATATGTTGATTCGACTGAAGGATGAAGGTCTATGCATCAAAGTATTATCTCACAGGAACCTTGATGATTTTTTAAACAAGTTCGTTCAACTTCTAGAATGTGGTCCTTCGTTCGGTTTTCAAGATCTAATTCCATTGCTAGACAGTAGGGACAGCGAAATATTCAACGTTGAAATCGAATATGCCAATTCAGAATCGCCAGAACTGATAAAATTGGATTTAGAAACGGAATCTGATGACATGGTTCTCCAATGCGGAAATGATCTTGAACTATTGGGTCTTATTAGAGAAACTTATACGCCTCTATGGGTGGTAAATTTGGCCAATGTGGCCAATTAAGCTAAAAAAAACTTCCGTGCACTGGATCTGTCGGTATACCATTTCAGGATTTTTTTTTTCGTTGCATAGACTCGATTGTTGTTGTCTGCTATTACCTTTTCACTTGCTTAAGACGTATACTTCTTTACGAATACCATAGTCCCACTGGTAACTGTTTTCATTGCTATATATATATATAGTTATATATATTCAACTGCAGATAGATCACTATTTTCGTTCTTTGTGTCCTGGTGTTTAATTCATTCGCTTTACTTCTATTAATAATAACCATTTCCACGTATTCAAAACTGAATATTTCATCATATTCCCAATAACTAAAAATGGTTTTTCCGAAGCTTTTCAAGAGAATCTATCTTAAGAAGAATGACAAAGTAAACAATACCAATGAGTCTTTAACTTCGGCACTTGGTTTGCGCTTGAGTTCCCAAACATTAGCATTAGGGGCATCTATCAGTACTTCAGTTTTCTCGGGCTCAACTTATGCTCCCACAACATCTTCTGATATTGAAGGATCTCTGAAGATAGATTATGGTAATGAATATTCTACATCATCGTCCCTAAATGATGTTTATGGCATTACAACAGTTTTTTCACAAAAGCCTGCAACATTCACTCCATCCATTCAGATAGACACTATAACAACCGATGCTTTGCCTTCTAATTATTATGCAGCATCAAACAGTTCAAGTACTAGTTTGATATTAAACTCTAGCATTTCCTATCAAGTTGCTGATTCATCGACATACCCTTCACAATCCATATGGAGTTCAAAATATTATTCAAACTCAAAATATATTCCGAGTTCAAGTTTTAATCCTTACTTTTTCTCTAAGACATCCGAATCAGTCTCAGTTTATGCAGATCCATCATCAAGCTCAGCAAAGAAATCAAGTAAAACAAATTCATATATACCAACCAAAACAAGTACACATAAAATTGAAACTACTGCAACTTCTTCATCTTCAACAACATCACCCACATCTTCCACTATATCCATTTCGAGTAGCAATGTTGGTCCTATAACAACTACAGTTATTCAATACTACGAGGATTTAACTTATACACAAGTTTATGTGGTTACAGACACCGAAACTACAATCACAACATCTGTTTTGGCAACGACAAGTTTTATCGTTACTGATCAAAGTGAGACATACTCAATTATGCCACCTGCAATTACAACTGATATGGCAGCATTTAAATCGACGCATGATTTTGCAAGCTTGATTTCAAGCAATGGATTAAGTAAAGGTTCAATTGCTGGTATTGTTGTTGGCGTTATTCTGGGTGTATTTTTTTTTTCAGTTTTTATCTTTTTCATTTTAAGGAAAAGACGTGCAAATAAAAGAAATGAGAAAAATTCTAGTTTTAGCAATAATGATAATGATGAAAATTTCGATAATTTTGATAGTTTTGAAAGTTATGGTGATCATGATGATTCAGAATTAGGAGATAATGCTGATTTTGAAGAACGTTTGCCAGAATCAGAAATTTCAAAAAATCGTGAAAAATCAAGGTCTTTGGAATTGTTTTCTTCTTCTTCAGCTTTACCATCACCTCCACCATTATTTATTAAACCCCCACCTGTACCAAAACGTACATTAAAACCAATTTCTTTTGATTCACCATTATCATCGCCAAATGAATTACAGTTCCCAATAACACCCACTCAAAACTATGATTCTGATAATTATCTGAGCCCAATTGATACAAGTTTATTTGATATGAAATCTACAATAGAATCCATGGGCTCACCAATTGCTTTACAACAAACTCCGATACCTATACCACCACCATCAAGAAAATCAAGTCCAAATGCTATTAACAAAATGACTCATAATATTTTGAGGGCAACACCACCCCCAGACAGAACGATGGATATTTTGTATGAGACACCAAATGAAGGTGGTAATGAACTTTTTTGGGGGCATAAAAATAGATTTAGGTCAAGTAGTGTTGCCAAAAGATATGAAAGTCTATCTTCAAATGTTAGTTCTTTTAAAAACGAATTAGAAAAAGATAAAATCAGTAGCCCAATCAGTCCGCCGCCAATACCAAAACCACGTAAAAACTTGAATTTAGACGTTGATGATGGTGACACCAGGGATGATACTGAGGATGATTCAGGAGTTGTTGATACTTTGTTATTTCTAAATACTGTTCAAAAAAATGATGACAGTAATGATACCATATTAAAAGATAAAAAGAAAAACGTTTATGGAAAAAAAAAAGAATCTGAAATTTTTGAATTTGGCTCGGATGATGATATTGACACTGATGAATTAAGTTCTAGTATTGATTCGGTTTAGGTTTTAGGTTTTTGTTTTTGCATCTGTATTACTATATTTTTTTTGAAAGCTTCAATTCTCTATTTTTTGGTTTTCTATCCTGTTTCAATTTATTCAATTATTTAACCCGATTTTATTTCTATCTTTTTTTTTTACTTTTAGTTCTACTTTTATTTTTATGTTCACTTTTACTTTTACTTTTCTGATACACTGACTTAGACACTTTATAGACTTATTACTTTATATAGATACTCTTTTAAAAGAAAAAACCATTTATAAAATAATTCTTTCCAGCAACGTAAATCAAATATTAATATGTATATTTTTTAAGAGGTATAATGAAAGACAAAGAACGAGGATTTTATAGGGGTATATAAAATAAAAATAAAAACCCGTAAGTAAAAAAAAACAAATAACAATAATCAAATAAAAAGCCAAGAAATTATTAGAAACGAAATAACCAAATAACCATATAACTAAATAACCAAATAACCAAATAACCAAATAACCAAATAACCAAATAACCAAATAACCAAATAACCAAACCACCAAACAGCCAAACAACCAAATAATATTAAGAGTAGTAATAATTGTAAAACAGTATTCTCAAAATAACAGTTGAATTAAATATCAACTTGTTCAAGAAGATTCTTTTCAATAACGTATTTACCTTCTTTATATTTTTCGCTTTCTTCTTCACTATAAACATATTTCCAACCTAAATCTTTGTCACATTGAACGCAGTATAAAGATTTAACACCGTATCGACCAGTTCTCATCCTTTTAAACTCTTGGTCTGAATGTAGTTTGATATTTAAAACATTATCAACAAAATAAGCTGCGCCATGATTACCATAAAAATTATCCGAAATTATTAGACTGCTCAAACAAATATGTGTATGACAATCTTGGCACCTTAAAATTTTGATTTGAGTTTCCGTCAAACTATCATTATCATCTTCATCCCCATTCTCATCTTCAATATCCTCTTGTTCCTCTTCTTCGTCTTCTTCATCATCATCATAAATTACATTATTTGAAGTTTGTATGTTATGAAAATTCGAAAATAATGGCTTTCTGGTATCATTTTGGTGATAGGAAAATGAAGAATTTGGTGAAACAGTTGAAAATGATGATCGAGTGGTGTAAATTGAGGTAATTGAGGATCTTGTAGTTTGATTTGAAGAAAAAGATGCTGAGTTTGATCTTGATGAATTTGGAATATTATATTGTTCTTTATAGATAATACCCATTTTTTTCAATAATTATAGCTCTAGTTTAATTCTAATTAAAGATAAGATAAGATAAGGGAAAAGTATAGAATTATAAATATTTCGAAAAATATTATAATATTTATAAGCGTGAAGTATGTGAAAAACTTATAAAAGAGTTGAAATAATAAACTAACCAGTTGTTCAATATGTGACAAAGCAGTTTATTTTTGAAGTGTGATTATATAAATAATATATTTAAATTGTTAAGTAATGGCATACTTATATAATTTCCTCCCTTTAAACCGTAAGTGGCTGATGCAAATGTTGCTGTGGCTGGAGAGACGTGTAAATTTATCTTTTTGGAAAATAATAATCTGTCATAGGTTAATTGTGTGTCATTAGCATATTTACACGACTCTTTTCAATTCCTCTCTTTTCAAATTTTTCAGTCTCCAATTGAATGTTTTAATTGACTGGACATCATATTAGAGACATATAGCATAGACAAAATAAAACATTGAAGATGTCTTTATCAAATCTTCTATTTAAGAGAATATCTCCTCTTACATTTAGACAACACATATCAGCTCCTTTGTTCATTAGAAACCTTGCCACTTCCACCACAATTGAACCAACGGCCATCAAAAACAATTCCGAATCATCACTGTTTGCAGATTTAACTCCAGATATTAAATCGACTTCTGCAGTTGAAGCAAAGGATGATAGTCATACTGAGGTTGGTACAATTCAATATATTGATCCATTAAAAGATGAAAAACTTCAAGATTATTTAAAACAAAAACCATATAAAACTGTCAATTCGCTTTTATCACCATTGAAGAGAAGATTATATCTTGAAAATATTAAAAAAAATGGATTTTTCAAAAATAATGATCTAATTAAATTGCCAGATGGTGATTCTTATACTTTAAAATTAACCCAAAATGAAATTGAAGCTTTAGAACCTTCTATTTACTTAAGATCCTGGAGAATTAAATCATCTGTTAAGAAGACAAATATCGTTTTAAGAGCATTTAAAGATTTACCATTAAAAAAAGCAATTACTCAGTTACATTTCTTACATAAAAAAGTTTCAAGAGATTTGGTTGAAATGTTAGAGAGAGGTTTAGAAGATGCTAAAACAATGAATTATGATGAAAATAAATTGTATATTGCCGAATCCTGGGTTCACACAGATGGTAAATGGGTTAAAAGAGTCGATTGTAAGGGTAGAGGTAGAACTGGTGTTTACACATTTAGATGGGTCAGTGTTAGATTCTTATTAAAAACAGAACAAACTCAGAAAAGACTAGCTTATGAAAAAGCTCAAAGAGAAAGTAACAAAAAAGTTACTTGTAAATTAACCGGTGAAAAGATTAGAGGCCCAGTTTCAGGTTTCTACAGATGGTAAAAAAAGAAGCCGTAACTTTATATTTATGTTTATAATCTTTTCATTTTTTTGTAAATAGCTAGTTTTTCATTATAATAAAGACACTCTTATATCTTAAAATTTAATTTGGCAAGTTCTAGAATAATAAATAATAATAGTATTCAGTAAAATAAAAACTATAAAATATCGGGAAATTTAAATACTAAATTTTGTATGAAATAATTTTATAAAAACATGTGTAATTGTTATTTTCAAAGATAATAATTCAAACAATCCTCATCATTTTAACAAATGCATAATCTTTAGAACCTCCTTTGTTCTTTTACTTAATTTAATCTTCATAACCAGCAACTTGTTGTCTAGCTCTCTTAGGCACAGGGTAACCGTCTAATGGTAATGGAGCTGCATCTTCGTATAAAAACTTTCTTCTTAACGGAGTACCAATAAATAGAAAGAGTGGTCCTAATGCAGCAATTGCACCTGAAAAGAAAAGATGTGGTTTATTGTGTGCTTGATAACGTAACCACTGATTGAAATGGAATTAATTATAAAATAATGTTAGTAGTTATTCCTGACTTTGCTTTCAATTTCAGACTAGTTAATCATCATTTATATGTGAATAGTCGTATACAATACATACTCTGATCGGTTCTTTGAAATAGACTGGATATGCAGACATCTTTGTATGTGCAAGATTTGGACTTCAATATTATTTAGAAAGTAAATTTATAGTATCAGATACGTTGTTGGCCATTCAAATTGGAGCGATTTAACATTTCCCCTCTTCACTACAAATTGGAATAAAATACTTCAAAATCGACGCGACTTTAATTTTTTTATTTTTTTTTGTTTGAAAGCACCATGAATCCCATTTTTTCTGCAATTCATGGTCTTGGTATAATATAATGTCTGGATATAGAGGAATGAACAATGATTATTATAATGATAGAGATGTAAATAGAGGAAATTATCGAGATACATACAGAGAGACAGGTGGAAGCCGTCATTCGTATGAAAGAGAGGGTTATAAAATTGACAGAAAGAGTAAAACAAATGATTATAGGGATAGAGATGGAGATAGAGATAAAGATAGGAACAGCAGAGACAATATGCCTGTGAAAAGACTAAAAGTTTCTTTGAAACCTTCTGGAATATTAACAAAATATATCAACACAAATCAATTAGATTCCGAGGGTAATAAAATAATACTGGAAAATAATTCTAAATATTCACCACCTGATGATTCTTTTATCCCGGATTCAAGTTGCAAAATTCATTTATTTAAATACAACGAAGAAACTAAAAAACAAACAGAAGTACCACTTATAAATTACAAATCTTTTTTCATTTTAGGACGTGATAATTCTTCAGCCGATATTATTATTTCTCCTCAGGAAGATGGTGATCTGATATCAAAACAGCATGCAGTTTTACAATTTCGTAAATTTTCAAATAATGAAGTTAAGCTATATCTTTTAGATTTGAAATCTACAAATGGTACTTTCCTAAATAATGAAAAAACTGAACTTCCCACCAATAGATTTATTGAATTGAAAAATAAAGATACTTTCCGCTTAGGTGATTATAACTCTATATTAGAATTTATCTTAATCACTGACAATTAAACACTCATAATCTATTTATCTATTTAACATTTTCAATACAGCTTATCCGTACCTTTCGCTTTACCTGACCCAATTTCCATTTTGGCACTTCTTGCACCAAATTGAATTGCCCTTTTAGGTTCATCAATTATCCAAGCTAATCCCATCTTTTCAGCTAATAATCTTAATGCATATTTTCTAACAATCTCCCCGGTATCTTCAACATATTTTAACTTATAATCTAATGGAACCTTTTCACTAACCCATTGAATAAATTCGTGATCTAGAAATGGATATCTTGCCTCTTTATTCCAGCACGAAATGACCTTGTCGTCTCTAGATAAATTACGTTCCCATAATCTGCTCAAATCACACTGTAACTCATTTTTCAGTTCTTTTTTTAATTGGCTGATATCATATTCTTTGTTGTCAACTTCAGGTTTACCCTTTAACCTTCTTTTAGTTTGATTGCTAATACCGGTAAAAATTCTTTCATGCCTTGTATACCCACCAAATAGCTCATCAGCACCCAATCCACTTAGTAATACTTTACAATTACTGGTATAATGCTTTCCCTTACCTCCGCTTGCGAAATAAAAAGCAATCGCAATGGATAAATCCATTTCTGTATCATTTGGATAAATTAAATCTATAACTTTTTGTTTTTCATTCAAATATTCTTCATACGAAACGTCAACTTCAACCAATTTAAAAGTTACCCCTTTACTATTATATTTTTTATTTAATTCATGGCAACTTTTCACTGCTAATTTACGATCAGGTGTGTCATTCGGATCCATTTTGGATCTCGGATTACAAAACGAGACATTAAGTAAATCAACTGTAACATTATCAGTTAATAATTCACCACATAAAGCCGCAAGTAAAGTACAATCAATACCACCACTAAATAAAATTGAAAATTTTGAAGGCGTTATATCTTGGGGTAGTGGAAATATAGTAGAAATACGCTCGTTAACTGCAAGTCTTAATTTTGAATGAAGCTCCGTTATGAAGTTGTCTTCGTTTTCTAAGAGTTTGTCCACAGGTGAAACTTGGTACAAATTTGGCAAATCCACATTAGAATCAAATGAAATTTTTTCTAGGTTTTTCGAATTAAGATCATAAATATATATTTTAGCATTTTCACAATCACTAAAAGTTGTCCTCAATGCATGATCAGCTGGGGGACAACTACTAACATAAAGTTCCTTATTATATGCATTACTTGAATAGCATAATGACTTTTTCCCCATTATGTCTTTTCCAAAAAAAACTTTATTCAACTTTTTGTCAGTAATACAGTATGCAAATTCACCAAGCAAATGTCCTATTGTCTTAAAAATATTATTATCAAAATCTCTTGTCAATTTATCATATAAATAACTAACATCATTCATTGACTCTGGAATCTCAGGGTTATATAATTCACCATTGAATTGTACAACAAATCTTGAAGATTCCATTGGTTGTTCCAACAACGGTTGACGTAATGAAAGAACGGAAGAGTATAGTTCTATATGACCATTATGAATAATTTTAGTTTGTTCAAAATCACCACCTCTAGCCCTTATTATAGGTACTAATGAATTAAAAAGAGCTCCAGGTTGTGCATTATTAAACTTTTCTTTTTGAGAATAATGAAATAATATACCACACATGGTTTTACTGAAAGTTTACGTACACTAAACTGTGTAGAAAAAATTAAAAGTGAAGTGGAAAGTTTTATTTAAATTTTACCAGATCTTTGAGGCGATGCAAGATTTCAGTTTTAGAAGTTTATTATCATTACCATTACTTATAATTATTACAAATTTATCACGACTTTAATCGGTCAATACACCACAAAGCCATTTATCCATACCTTCCTTAAACACCTTCAACCATACATCGTTTAAGGATCTTAAACCCAGATTCATACCACTAGGCGATGTAATTATATTCAAGCTAAAGAACGAGTTTACAGCTGGCTGATCAAACCAAGCATTTACAACCCCAATATCACTATTTCCAAAATTCTTTAAGTTGCCTAAGTTTGAAATACTTAACGTTGAAAGTTTAGCTTTCTCAATGTTATTTTTATGTTTGGTCAGGAATTCTTGAGGACTAATAAATTTTAATAATCCAAGAATGTGTAATGATTTGTTAACATCCTCTTGAATACATTTGTTAATATATCGAACAATGGCCCAATTAATTTCTTCACTATCCAACTCTAACTTTACTAAAGATGGGAATGTCATTTGAATTAGCCCAAAATATGGACCAAGTTCAGGTTGGAATGAACTGCATAATTTTTTAGCATTGCTTATATTCAACATCGATCTTGTGTTTGTTGGAATATCAATGCACACATCATTTTCTGGTCCCACTATAGGTTGAATGGCTAATTGGGAAATGAAGGTCAGCAATGAGGTAAGTTTAACATTGTGAGAACGACAAATAGTCAGTAATCTAGAGACTTGTTCAGAGGAGAGTTGAATAGTTTCAATTAAATCCTTAGTTGATTTTTCTGGAGTCTCTAATTGTTTATATGATAAAATGTTAGAAAATTTATTCCCACTAAAATAATATCTAGTAAGTTTAGAAATGCTATCTGGCATAAGTTCGGTTAATACAACATATGTAGTGGTTTTAAAAGGAATTGAATAATCTGCAATGTCTGTTGGCTTCGGAGTAATTTGAAAATCTGATTTACATTCACCACAGCTGAAGAGATGGGAGGTAATTCCTTGGTATTCTAATAATTTGACAGGATTGTTTAAAGCTTTCAGAAATTCTCTATGAAAATTTATGCCCGAAGTACCATCATAAAGTAAATGATCACAATAAAAAATTAGCGTATTTTGATTGAATAACACTAAAGACCATAAAGGCTTGTCTTTTTCATAATCAAAATTTCTTCTATCAATTTCATTAAGCATTTCTTCTATAGTTTTGGATTCATCGTCCACTATATCTAGTACATCACTTAATCTGTACTCAGTAATAAAAACTAGCTCACAATCTTTGCCCTTATTTCCAGTAGGATCAGAAACATTAATAGACAATTGGTTGAATTTTTTTACCAATTGTATTAAAGTATGAAAAATGGACTCAACTGATAAATCTTCTGAATATTCAACGGCCACCCTAAAATTAGAATATATTTTAAGTTTATTTCTCCAAAAATAAAAATTTTCAAAAGGAACTAATTTTCTGGAATGACCATCTATCATTTTTATCTATTTCTATTTCTAAACACTATACCCAAAATAAAACAAAAAAAATCTATATATATATATAAAATGAATAGCTTCAATTCAAAACAAGTTGTCTCAAAACGAGGCTTAAATAATAGTGAGCGGCATTTTTTTTCAAAAAACTTCTTAACATCTCGTTGAATGTTAAGCTAGTGCTAACTTGTTATTCAAACTGATCTTGAAATCCAGTCATCAAGTCCTTTTTCAAATAAACGTAACCAACCTGAATTACAAGATCTTAAACAAATAGTAAGGCCACTTTCAGAACCAATAATATCCACAACAAACAGATCGCTGGCTATATTTTGATCGAACCAGGAGTTATTAATATTAATTTTACCTTCACCGGGCCCAAGATAACCTAGATTTGAAACACACAAAGTGGAAGAATGAACTTTGGTTGGATCGCTTTTTTGGTCTTCAATAAATTTCTTATTATCGACGAACTTCAAGAATCCAAATGTATACAAACCACAAGGAACACTTTTATGAATCTCCTCATGAATATGTTTGACAATATACCAATTGATTTTTCCATCATCTTTTTGTATTTTATGTAATGAAGGCATAACTAAATCAAAGTTACCAATATGTAAGCCAAATTCCGGTTGAAAGCTGGGACACATATGTTTTGCCTTTTCCATATCAATCAAAGACCTCGCATTGGATGGTATGCATGTATGAGTATCATACTCACCTGTTATGGGTAAAATAGCATCAAGAGAAAAATAAGTTAGCAAGGAAGTTAATTTGACGTCATGTTCACGACATAAATTGATTAGTTTGGTAGAATTTTCTTTTGTAACACAGATCATTGATAAATGATTTGAATTCTTGTCGTCACCTTCATCATAATTTAATTCTGGCTTCAAAACTTCATTTGATAACAATGCTTCATATTTATTACCGCTAAAGTAGTACTGAACCAATTTAGCAACAAAATCTGGGAAAAGTTCGGTGAAAACAGCATAAATGAAGGCTGATAATGTTGATGAATAATTTGTAATATCAGTAGGTTTTGGATTCATTTCAAGAGATAAGGAATTTTCATTAAAATCAAACAAAACAGAGTCCAAACCTTTGTAAGTGGGTGTTTTTTTTGGGTCATTCAATGCCTTCTGAAATTCACTTTGAAAATTGAAACCCGAATTTCCATCGAATAAAAGATGTTCACAATAGAATGCAATCTGTGTATTATTCACTAAAATAATTTTCCATAGTGGTTTATCCAGTGAATATTTGAAGTGAATAGTATCAACTTCATCTAAAACATCTGACAATTTTTTACTTTCATCGTTTCTAATTTCTAAAACATCACCCAATTTGTATTGACTAATAAATTTAAGTTGGTATTTCTTTTGATTTGATTCAATGGGGAAAGCATCAACTGAAAGTTGTAAAAACTTACTAATCATTAATGATAATGCATGAAAAATCAATTCTGGCGTTAAGGTTTCGGTAAACTGGGCGGTAACACAGAAATTGGTATAGAGTTCAAAATCATTTCTCCACAAAAAATATTCTTCGAAGGGAGCCAGTAATCTTGACTGCTTTAATGGCATTTTGATAGTGGCAATTGTATCTTATGAAAAAAAAGTCACTAAGGGATAGATCCGTGAAAATCAATTTGTGCACTTTTTTTCATTATTTATTTCATGGCTGAGTTTATTATTTTTAATCCCCGTAAAATCGTAAAACATAATAGTCTAAATTCAGTACGCAAGGATTCTTATTTTCTAATGATAGAGTGAACATTAGAAACCATGATATTCAATAAAGATTGCAAATTTATTCATCTAAGAGTCCATTTGTGATTTTCTGTATTCCTTCAAATAAAACATTCAGCCATCCTTGATTGTGGGTTCTTAAACAAATATTGATACCACTTTCCGATCCAATCACATCAACGAGAAAACATGCAGTGTTATTAAAATTTTGATCGAACCATGCATTCTTAATAGTGGTTTCGCCTTTCTTACACTCAATATCACCTAAGTTGGAAACGATTAAAGTTGAAAAATGGCCGTTTTCAATATTTTTTTTCTGACCCATCAAGTATTTTTTGGCATTCACATACTTAAGCAGTCCAAAAGTTTCCAAAGAATGGGGAATATTTTCATGAATCTTTTCATGGACATATTTGACCAATTCCCAGTCAAAGCTGTCATTCATCTGAATTTTATTTATTGCTGGTAAGTCTAAATCCAGAAATCCAAGAAACAACCCAAATTGTGGATGGAAGCCAGAGTTGAGGTTCTTTGACTTCTTTAAATCCATTAAACTTCTGCCATCATTAGGGATTGTTGTTCGCGTGTCATTATCTCCTGTAATCGGTTTAATAGCTGTAAGACAAATTACGGAGAGCAATGAAGTAAGTTTAACATCATGTGAACGACAAATAGAGATTAATTTACTGACACTATTCTTTGGTAAACTGAATATTTTAACTTTATTTTTGCTTTTCCAACTTTCTGCTGATGGTAGTAAAACTTTTTTACTCAATAAAGGTGTGTATTTGTTGCCACTAAAATTCAAACGAACCCAATTTGAAATAAATTTAGGAAATAATTCAGTTGTGAGGGTGTAAATTGTAGTAGAAAAAGAAGCAGAGTAATCAACAACGTCAGTTGGTAAAGGCCCAACTTCAATTGTAGAGGAAACATCCGAAAAATCAAACAAAATAGAATCCATACCAACAAATTTTGCTTTCTTATCTAAGCTACCTAAAGCGCTATAAAATTCTTTGTGGAAATTCATACCTGATGTACCATCAAATAATAAATGCTCACAATAAAATATTAAAGTTGATTTATTTAGTAAAATTATCTTCCACAATGGGCCTTGGGAATATTCAAAGCTGATATTCTCAATGTTATCAAAAAGCTCACCAACTGAGACATTGCTATCATCGATGACTTCCATAACATCACCTAGTTTGTATTTATGTATAAATTTCAGTTCATAATTATCTTCAGAATTATCAGTAGGATAAGCACTTAATGATAACTGTGGGAATTTTTTAATCAGCTCGGCCAAGGCGTAATATACTGTTTCAAAAGATAAGTCCTTTGAATATTCAGCTGCCACTCTGAAATTTGTATAAATATTAAGTTTTGTTCTCCATAAGTAGAAGGATTCAAACGGCACAATTTTTCTTTGCTGTTTCAGCATTCGATAATGGTAAAGAATATAATAGAAATTACAATGGAGATAAGAAATAAATGTAAAAAAATGTCAGAAGAAGTATAATTAATTGGATTCTGACAATGTCCAGCCACATGGGACGAAAAATAACACTCGCTTCCATTTTTATTATGTGTAGAAAATGTATTTTTATTTTAGGTATCATAAAAGTTATATTAATATCACTATTTATACTTGATATTGTTACCCATAAAACACTACACAACGATGTCATCTGGGAAAAAATTATTATTGATGGGTCGTTCAGGATCTGGTAAATCATCTATGAGATCTATTATTTTTTCAAATTATTCAGCATTTGATACAAGAAGATTAGGCGCAACGATTGATGTTGAGCATTCAAACTTAAGATTTTTAAACAACATGACCTTAAATTTATGGGACTGTGGTGGTCAAGATATTTTTATGGAAAATTTTTTGAACAATACAAATGATAGTAGTAATGGTGGTAATAATATTTTTAAGAAATGTGAGGTTTTAATTCATGTTTTTGACGTTGAAAGTAAAGAAGTTACGAAAGATTTAAATACATTCAAAAGAGTTTTAGAAAATTTAAGGAAATTTTCGCCAGATGTTAAGATATTTATTTTAATTCATAAAATGGATTTGGTCCAAATAAATAAAAGACAAGAATTATTTGATTTGATGTATAACCAATTAAAATCTATTGCGTACAATGAATATGGTTTTAATATTACGGGATTTGCGACTTCAATTTGGGACGAAAGTCTATATAAAGCTTGGTCATCAATTGTCTGTTCATTAATTCCAAATATTGTTTTGTATGAACAGCATTTAACAAAATTGAATGAAATTATAAACGCAAGAGAAATTATTTTATTCGAAAAAACAACTTTTTTGGTGATTTCTTCAATGAACATCTTCAAAAGTAAAAACAATATAATATCAGAAAATCCGGTGGATGATTTAGATCCTAAACGATTTGAAAAGATTTCAAATATTATTAAAACATATAAACAAAGCGTTAACAAAATCAGATCAAATTTCAAAAATCTAATTCTACACGGTAAAAATTCATCTATTTATTTGGATGTTTTAACTTCAAATATTTATATAATGATCATTATGGATAATAACTTAGGAAGCAAAAATGACTCATACCAAATTGATGATGAATGTTTAATATTAGAAGATATCAAAATTGCAAGAGATTTATTTGAAAAAATTGAAAATAAACGTAAATAATGATATATTTTTAGATATTAATAAAATATATTTCTATATAAAATAATTAAATAAGAATTATAAGTAAAACTTTCTCTTGTCTCTTTCCATATCTGGTCTATATTCCCAATCAACTTCTTCCCTAATACCTTTTTGAATTCTTCTAAGTTTTAAGGTAAATTCTGGGCCTAATTCTTGTAAACCAACCTTTTCTTCATTTTTAAAAATATAACGATGCATTCTAAAAAAAATGAAGTCTCTTTGATTATGTAAAGTCACCACTTGCCTACCTTGAAATTCTGGTCTGTGAGGAAATAATGATTGAAATAATCTGGCGACTGATTGACCTAATCTAGTTGTAAAATTATTTAAAACTAATTCGGGGATGTGTCCAGTTGGATTACCATGTCCTCTAATTCTTTTTCTTCCAACGAGAGAACTGATACTAAAATAAAATGTTGGGCCTTCAGGTAAGTGTATAAACGTTATACCATTAACAACTTTTTTATCTTCATTAATGACAATTAGATCTGTAAAATCACGATTTGAACAATATTCCGCCATATCTTTCATTGAATATTTTTTCATTCTTTTAACAAAAGTAGAATTTGGAACGATTTCCATTAACATTGCAGCAAACTCGTAACCGGCCTTTTTTGCATTAGCACTTGTCGTTATCAAAACTTTGGGTTCTTTACCTTCTTTGAAATATGAGTCGAAGTTATCTTCACCTTCAAGTTGAACGTTGACAGTTTCATCAAACACACGTTTAGAATCTATAGTTGCTGGAACATTCTCTTCAAGTCTTTTCTCTTTTAATTCTGGATTATCTCTTTCTTCACGAGCTCTAGCTTTACGGTCAGTATGACGTGCTTTATTTTGTTCATGTTTTAATTGGGCAAACAGTTGTTGCCTCTTGTGTTTATTCTTAATAGATTTAAGCCTCTTTGAATCTATCGGAGGCATACTTAAACTACTTTATATGTTGTAGAAACAAAGATAAAAAAAAATACTTAAAAAAAATTTTCATGAAAGAGAAAAAAAAATAATTTTTATCGCTATGCCTTTATCATGGACCAGTTTTCTATCAATTTTCTTCTATCTGAAAACGTTGACCTACTATTATTGATGTACCAACTATAATATTAGATTTTTATTGCTTAACGATTTACTCGGATATTCAATAGTATTAGGAGCAATACTATCAGTTCAACGTTAGCATTACAAGTACTTTCAAATACATGTTTAATTATTTAGTGTGATGAATTAGATTAAATTAAACAAAAAATTCAGCTTTATATGAACCATAAGAAATCACCAAACATCTTCTTGGTATCTATTCATAACTTTCAATTGTTTGACCATATCAGAGGCAATTTCTTCAGTTAACTTCTTTTCTTTTTTGTAAATCGTAATTAAAGTATTTTGAACATCTCTTGACATTCTAGAAGCGTCACCACAAACATAAAAAAATGCACCTTTATTCATTAATTCTATGATCTTCGAAGAGTATTCAGCTAATTTATGTTGAACATAGATTTTCTCTCCATTTTCTCTGGAAAATGCTGTAATTAACGAAAACTTCTTGTCTAATTTTTTAGAATAGTCCGTCCATTCATCTTTATATAAGAAATCTTCAGTGGATGATCTGCAACCAAAAAATAACATTAGTTCGCCAATGTTTTTATTGCCATTTTCAACTTGCTTAACTTTCTCTCTAACAAATCCTCTAAATGGTGCCACACCGGTTCCTGGACCGATCATCACAATGGGAGTAGCTGGATTGGATGGTAGTTTGAATGTCGATCTCCTAATATGAATGGGTAATTTATAAAGTGAAAATTTACTTCTTGGGCCTTCTAAATTATAAGTTTGAAATAATTTTAAATCTTTCAGTTTATTTTGTTTCGCATTAATATGTAATAACAAATTTGTTGCGACACCAGTAACTAAATGATCCGAACCAACTGGATTTTCTTGTTCAACCACAGCTGTAACATGAACTGTTTGCTTTTCTGAAGATGACGACGATGAAATCGAGTAGTAACGCGGTTGTAATTTAGCTATGGATTCAATAATAAATTCAAATGGAACTGAAGACCACTTTTTTCCTAAACTTAGTACATCTAAAGCATCAGAAATGTTAAGGTATTTCTCTGTAACTTCTTTTTGAAAACTTTCTTTACTATCAGAAACAGTTTTAATTTTTTCTTGAGTTTCAGCATCTGGTGCAAATTGAACTATAGATTTCAAAAATTGCCTTGAAACAGGACCAGAAATTTCTAAGTAATATCTTAAGACAGATTCATAAGTTGTTGGAGATGGAATTTGTAAATGTAAAGTTGAATCTAATGATTTGATTTCTATAACTTGATCTCTTTTAATTTCCAATCCCAAAACTGATAATAATTTAAAAACTTTTTCATCGGAGTTAGAAGGCCAAATCGCAACATGATCACCAGTAGAGTATTTTAGATTTGAACCCGATAAATCAAATTCAGCATGAATACAATGTCTTGTTTCTGAATTAAATAATTCTTTGGACTTAGTAATTGGCGCCAAATATGGATGAGTATGATCAAAAGGTCCATATTTTAAAGAGTCTAACTCTTCCTCAGTTTTTGGATTAACATATTTTGAGTTCGGTTCACCTAATGAGACGTTTGATGATTTTATACTTAGAGTTGAACTTTCTTTAACTTCAATGGATGGTTGATAACTCATTTCTTGTTCCTCCAAGCCCAGAGTATCTTTAATGACATCAAATAAACCATCTTTCCATGAAAGATAGTCTTCATCCATAGAGCCTTTACCATCATCACCTAAACCAATTTCACCAACAAGTTCTGCCTTTTTTTCTAATAACTGATCAACTGTTTTGTTTCCAATCGCATTATAAAATTCATAGGTTGAGTTACCTAAACCAAAACAAGAAAATTTAAGTCCCGTTAAATCTTCAGCCTCATTTTCTAAATAATCAAAAAATTCAAGAGCATTATCGGTAGGTTCACCTTCACCATAAGTTGCCATAAAAAATGTAGCCAACTTAAAATCTGAAATTTCACTGGATATCGATTGAAAATTTTCAAAAGAGTAGTCAGCTAAATCTGCAACCATAGTCGGGATTGAAAATCTTGATTGAAATTCTTTGGCAAACTTATGTGCATAATCTTCAGCAGTGCCAGTCTGGGAACCAAAAAAAACGACTGCCTTCTTACCTGATTTTTTCAGAGTTTCTACTATATCATTGGAAGAACTTTGATTAGTAAATTCATCAAGTTTGTTTTCAACTGCCCATAGTTTACCCTTTGTAAAATAGGCAACTAGGGCCAAAAAAACGGCAATTAACACAGCACTGTCTAAAGTATCCATCATGATGATTTTCTGTCTTTTATGAAAGAGAAGAATTAGACGAAAATACTAAGATCACAAATTTATAAAGAAAAGGGAAAAGAAAAAAGTTCACCATTATGATAGGAACGAGAGGTACGAGAATGTGAGCGACACGAAATGAAAAAATCGTTTCATTTTCCACAATCTGATCCATGTCAAAAATAATATTGATTTTAACTCTTATAGAACCTCAATTTATATCCCGAATTTTGACATTATAGTTGGATAAACATCTTTTCATATATAAGGTTATACCTTAAATATAAACGATGGCTGGTGTTTCGAAGGATAAGAACTTGTATGTCATTCGTTCTTATCGGTCAATTATGATACTCTTTTAGGAAGTAAGATCCCATCTCGCGTACATATCGTTGGATGTCGGATTCAAATTATTACTCGAGTTTTAAATATTTTTTGAAGTATTACTAGTATACGCTGGATATAGTCAGTTTACATAATATTATATCACGCATCAAAGTTTGAATATACACTTGCACTTAAATCGTCCAATGCTTCAATATTGTTCATCTCATATAAAATTTGGTTATCCACCCTCCTACTTGTAAGTTCATTCATTTGCGTACTTAAAACAGCTAGAATTAAAGCAAGCTTAAACTTATCCGTAGATTCTTGTTCATCTTTAGAAGCTTTGTGTTTATTAGCTAAACTTAAAGACGTATTATCCAAAGTTTTAGAAATTGCAATGCTAGATAACAAACTTGTAATAATACTAACTTGATCAGATTTCAAATAATCTTTTAATTCCGATAATATTTTCTTCAAATTTTCATTATTTTCAACTTTTGAATTAAAATTAGACAAAAATTCGATAGAATTTGTTTCTTGTAATAGAAAAAATTCTAAGTTTGAAGGTGGTAAAATTAAACCAATTAAAGTTGGATATTTTTCGTTGTTCAATTCATCATCTTCTTTTTCACCATATAATTCGCCTAGAGATTTTTCAATTAATAACTTTTCATCAATATTTTTCTGAACTTCACTGATTAATCTTGCAAATTCTTCAATATTCAGTTCTTCTCTTAAATTCAATTCCTGGAAAACGTCCTCAACACTTTCTTGAACTATTTGCTTTAATTGAATCCAACCTTTATTTAATAACCACCAACTAAATGACAAAAATGCTTGTTCGGATAAATCTTTGTCATCTAAAATATTATAGTCTTCATCTTCAAAATCAATCAATTCAATCCCCTGGCTCTGAGAAGCTAATTTAAGTGCTGTTTTGAGATAAGATTTTCTTGAAATAATATTTAACTGTAAATGTAACATAATTATAAGTAGAGATTCACTATAAATTAATGTGAAAAATCTAGTCAATGATTGAATTTTTAATTCTTTCCAAAGTTGAGTTTTTGATTTACCCTTGCTGTTATTACTATCAATTGAATTTTTGGCATCGCCACTAGAGGATAGTAAGTCATCACTGTGAACAGTCAATAATTCTGATTTGTTATCAATAGAGCCCGATTTTGATCTTTTAGCTCTTTCTATTCTTAATTCTCCAGTAATTTCTTCAACGTTTAGTTCAGAATAAATTGGTTCCACCAAAACAGGTAAAAATGAAAGAAACGTCATATAACAATCTTTTTGAGTTTGCTTAAATCTTTTCTTAATCAACTCTCTAGTTGCATTCTCTTCCTTAAGTTTTTCCTGAAACTCAGTAATTTTCTTGGTCACGTATGATCCTATAACATAGGACACAGCAACTACACCTGTGGAAACAATTATTTTCTTTCGATGACGATGAATCAAATCTCTATAATACTGAAACATTTAAAATTATATATACTGATATGGAATTACAGGATAAACAAACAAATAGGGAAGTAAATTAAAGGCGACTGGGGAATAAATCTATTTCCCATATGACTTATAATTCTGTTCGTGATAATTACGTAATACTTCCAGCGATAAAGAAATTGGTGCACGGTTGACATCCATTTTGGGAAGTTCTATACCCTTGATCATTTTTCATATACTTATTATAGCTATCTATCATATAAATTTTATTTAGTAACTTTGTTTCTGTTCCTTCTTACCTTTTTATTAGTCTCTTCTTTCAACTTTTCCCCAATCTCTTTAGATTTTTCATCAAATTTGGTGTGCTTCCCTTCAAAATGAACCTTTGAAACTGCTGGTTCTAATTGGTTCCTTATCATTCTTTTAGCCTTTTCTGTATCTACTTCAACTTTTTTTTCATCTTTATTCAAATAATCTTCCGCCTTTTTAACTCTATTAACATAGGATTTGACTCTGTTTAATTCTTGCATAATTGGATGCGTGTTATCTCTGTTCAATCCACTAGTCTTCAAAAAGATAAAATATAGTGATGTAAGAACATATGCGTATGAATTTAATAACTTAGCCTTGCTTAGTTGTGTCTGACTTTCACTAACTTTATTTTCACCATTTATCGATATATCAACTAACAACTCATTAAGTGTTTTTTTAAGTATTGTGCCTTCCAATTGAGAAGAGAATTCTTTAGTTTCAACTTCTAATGACTGTACCAGTCTCTTTATACTGTCTAAATCTTCCATAGTTTACAAATATTTGAATGTGAAAACCTTCAATTAGTGAAATAATGTTATAAGCAAAAAAATAAATGATAAAAGAAAAAAAATTAATGCAAAAAAATTTCCAGCCTAAAAAATTAGCAAGTTCTCTAAAAAAAATTAATTCAATACACTGCCTCCTGCCAGAATTGAACTAGCGACCTTTGCATTACAAGTGCAACGCTCTACCACTAAGCTAAGAAGGCATTTTGTTAAAAAAAGTTCTTCCTTTTTTATCTTTCATCATTAGCTAATTTCAGTTACTTAAACTGATTTAACCATGAACAAGAAGTCTTGTCAGAACATGAACAAAAATCGTATGTCAGAATTGAACACATGTCATGACATTAATTTTGTTATGTCGTATAACTAATGCAAGAACATAAAGAAGTCACATTACAAGACTTCGACATTAAAATAAGTGTAACTGCATAATGCATTTGGTTGCAGGTATTTTCTGGCAATGCTAAGATTAAAAAAGATGATGATTGGTTAAATCATCAAGTGGGGTTCAACCGTTGAACAAGTATAAGAAAGATTCCGCTTGTATTTCGTATTTTATATAATCACTAATAGATTCTTTGATTGATGATTCTGATATATATTTTTTAATAGAATTTAGTAAATAGTTTATAAGACAACAGTCACAACTAACTCAAGATTAGCACTAGTAATCAACAGTAAGTAAATCGTTCTTACCTTATTGTTTAAAACCTTTTAGCTAAGACTAGGGAGGATGCCATGTGGCAAAGAAGCCTGCATTAGCGAATATAAGTTAAGATTGTACTTAAGTGTTGAATGCTATAACTTATAGTTACACTGTACATTAAGGTAGAATGTATCCAGGAAGCTGGCCCGTCCTCTGATAAGTCTCTCAGAACATTGTTTATATGTCATGAGTAAAAAACATATTATGACAATAACTTTGTCTTTTCTTATAAATAGAATAAGAGTAAATAATTTCCTATTCTATTTTGTATACTTTTGGTTTTAGTTTCTTTTAATTAAGGATTCATTTAGTAAGAATACTGCATCTAAATAATAGTTCATAAGACTGAAGCCACACATATATTAAATAGTTTCTACCCACAACGGTAACTACTGTTTTTTTATTGACGGTTCAAGACTTCATAGCTGAGGTTAGAGCTGATATCGCGTGGCAAGTCTATCTGTACTGGTTCTTTTATAACTGGGCCTAAAGTAGAAGATATCAATGTTAGCAAGTCAAATACTTATACATAATTTCATACTCTGGCATGATGGCGGGAAATAAAAAAAAAATGGCTTCCATAAATATTTTAGTTACAGATGTGATGCCATGAAGGTAGAGTAAATTCTGCATAATCTACTTCATAAAAGGAACGGAATAACTGGTAAGACTCAGATAAAATTTCAATTGTTTGATAGTATATTTTGTAATAACGATATGTAAAAGATCTCTCCCTTTTCCAGGAAGATAATGTGGTGGTTATATATAAGATATAAAGGGGGGATCGAAAGTATTTATGGATAAAATTTAATAAATCTATGGAGAAGGAATTTACTCATTTGGGTAGTTGACTATCTGGTATTTTAATTGATGATCTTATATATAAACAATTGAATTTATGAATGAAGGAAAAAGAAACAACTCATGTATGTTTTAATTCATGCAATCTACAAAACTCATTTATTAATAGCATTTAGCTGTATACCAATATCAGACATTATGTTAATTATCGATCATTATTATTGAGTTATTTATCGTTATTTTCAATGTTACTGAGTTAATTATCAGTGCCATGATAATTTTTAGATATGAAATATAGTTATTTAGCTTCGGAATTTTGGAAATTAATCGCCGACTACTATCTCTAATTTAAGCCATGGTAAAAAAATTGATTGAACCATTATCTCTATCTCATAAAAATGAAATTTTGATATTAAAGCGTTTCCATTTCCCTATTTCTCCTTACATGATATTTTTTTGAAAAAACGTTATTGCATTCTGATTAAGTTGCTTTGCTTGTGCGCTAGTCAGATTTAAATACTTTACAGATCGTACTAACTATGATATATGTTGAGTTAGCGTGAACACTCAGAGGAAAGGCTTTACTTTAACCTTTACAAAAACAAAACAAGAACAAATTCTTATTACGTTGTTTACTGTTTAGTCAAAATAATTAAATAATAAAATAATGCGGAAGTATAATTAAAGGTTTATAATTAAAACTACAAATTACTTGGAAAATAGAATACAAAATTATGAAATAAAACGAGGGAAATACTCACTTCCCAGCATCGATAGTTTTTGGACTAATATCATCATTCGATGTATTTTTTTTATTAGCTGAATTTGTTTTTTTAGAATCGGAGGCTTTCGATCGTTTGCTATTGCCAGTTTTACCATCTTTAGATCTTTTAGTTGGAGGTGGTGGCTGCAATTTAATTTTCTTTTGATGTTTTTTTGAAACGACTTGAGCAACTGAAGATGATGAAGGTAACGTCGGTGTTAATACATCAACTGATAAAATTTTCTGGCCACCGTTTTGATTTAAAAATTTCAAGTCTTGTGATATATTTCTATTAAATGATTCAAGAGATGTGATTGGGGATTGTGAAGTAGATGAAGCATGAAAATGCATCAATGGCTTAATTAACGTCATAACATCCCCAATTTGCATAATTCTTAAAATACTATCTCTTAACCCTAAAGTATTCAATTCAGAAAATGCTGCAAATTCTTTTCTGATTTCCTTTGGTTCTGGTTTTAATAGATTTTCTTTCAAATATTTTTCTAGAGCCTCAAACTGAAGTCCAGAACTGCTCCCTGATATACAAATATCATATCTTTCAATTTTTAATTCTCTATTAAATCTAACTTTGATAGAACCATGAAGAGTACAAAATGAACCATCAGAATACAGTGAACGTAAGGTTAAACGAGAGCAATCTAGAAAAGTTGAGCCATTCTGTAAAACATTAGCCTTTATCAGACTTTGAAAAATTTCAATTGAATCAAGAGAATTCATTAATTCGCAAATAATTAATGGAATTAAACTATAAGCAAAGTTATAATAACGATTTTCTTCACCAACTTTAAAAGCTAAAGATGCAAGAGCACTTTCACAAAAAAAATCGTCAACTGTTCGCTTTAAATAATCCAAATCTGGTGAATTAACGACCTTCGCTGATAATCTTTCAGTAAATTCAAATAAACGTATTATTGAAATATTTGCAATATTTTTTTTAATATCTTCGGTCATAAACACTTCAATGTTACTTTTTTTATCACCTCTCTCTGAGCAATATTTTGGCTCTCTATTAGTTTGATTGGGAATGAAATTATCATGATTTGGTGTCAATGGTGTTGTTTCCTCGGAATTATAGGGAGAAAATGTTTGGCCCTTTAATGATAATCTTCTTGATAAGAGAGCTGCAGGTGAGGAAGAATGTGAATTTTGATTTGATAATGACAATGAATTTACCTTGATTTGTTGCTTTCTATTTAACTCCGGATCCAGATATCTAGCTGTATTATTAACATTAGGTGAATTTGTAAGAGTTACTTGATTCAATTTTTGCGCTGACTGTAACTGTGATTGTAATTGTGGTTGTAGTTTTGATTTTGAACCCGCAATTGTATCTAAATTTTGCAATGATTGATCAACTTCCTGATTATTTGTGTAATGATTATGTATTTGTGACATTGTTATATTCTGAAAATTCAAATTACCTTGAGAACTACGAGAAGAAACTACCGAATCTTGATGCTGAACTTCATTTTTCTTTTGACTATCCAACTGTTTAGTTATATTATTTTGTATGCTACCATACGTTGATTGTAATTGCTGTAGCGTTGCCATATGTTGTTGCGACATACCTTGTTGTCCCATTATAGCTGATGCAGCGGCGGTGGTCATTTGGCTATTCGAGTTATCTGGAGCTTGTGTCCATTGTGGATATTGCTGAGGAGCTTGATTTTGATCATTGGACTGAAACTGTTGTTGAATATATTGTTGGGGTATTTGATCATGCTGTTGATATTGCTGTTTCTGTGGTTGATATGGTTGTTCTTGAGGTTGAAATTGTTGTTGCAATTGAAACTGTGGTTGAATTTGATACTGTATCTGTTGATGCTGTTGATGCTGTTGGTGCTGTTGCTGTTGCTGTTGCTGTTGCTGTTGCTGTTGCTGTTGCTGTTGCTGTTGCTGCTGCTGTGTATTCATTTGCAATAAATGCTGCTGATTAGATATATTTTGCTGTTGACGATGTATAGGAAACGTTTTGGGTCTCACTTGTTGCATATTCGGGGCTATTATCTGGGAAGATTGTTGTGGTGCTGGTGTCCCTGGGTGGGATGTTACAGACCCTGGTGTCATTGCTGCCATCATATTTGGATGTCTTGGCTGATTTAGGGGAACATTATTTTGTTGATAAAAGCCAGTTCGATCATTTAAGTTAAGTTGTTGAGCAGGGTCTGCCATTACAACGTTTGTAAAAGAATCCATGTTAGGTGAACTGAAATTGGATGAAAACTGATTCTTGGACATAACTGAAAACCCAAACTTCAATTTGAAAACTCAAAAATGACAGTCGAAGTTACTGTTAATGTTTAAGCCTGGAAAGTTGACAATAGTGGTAAAAAAAAATTTTAAAAAAATTAAAACGAAAAAAACAAACGGGAAACACCACTTTATGACGAATAAGGTGAATAAAATTTAATATTTAAATCATATGTTACGCATAGATATACAAAGGATAGATAATACAATTAATACATTTATTTATCGAATAAAACTGATTTATTTTTTCAGTGTTTAATATAACCTTCATATAAGAAACCAATTAAACAAGCGAATTTATTATTTTATTATTTTGATATTAAGATTAAATATTACTACTTAATAAAATTGAATAAACGATTATTAATAAAATGGATGTCTATATTTCATAGTTAACTATAGAGCTATTTTTTTTCGAGCTTACTTAACTGAGCTTTCTTCTTGATCAACTGTTTTTTCTTCTTTTCTAATTCACTCTTTCTTTGATCCTGTTTATTTAAACCATATTGCATCTTCTTATACAACTTACGTTGTTTATTGGTCATCATAATCATTTTCAAATCTTTTTCTTCAGTAGTAGGATCTGCTTCACTAATTTTTCTCTTCTTTAGGTTTTCGTTACTTGAAACATCAGAATATTTAACACCAGCAGCTTCCATTTCTAACTCTTTCTGTTCTTTCAAAGACTCATCGATTTCAACTTCTTCTTCTTCAGCTTCTTCGGCATTTTCTTCTTTTAATTCTTCTAATTCTTCTTCTTCATCGGCATCTAATTCAATGATAGCTTCAGGATCATAAGTACCTGCATCACCCCATGGAGATAAATGTGGTGGAAGAGTTTCACCAGGGGCATACTTAGAAACATTTAGTAAAGTGCTTTTATTGACACAGTCAAAAATCCATTGAGGTTGGATATATGTTCTACCTTGAACTTTTTTACTAATTTTTGGTCTATCAACAATTTGGTGTGTAATTTTGGTTAAATCAATTTTATCTTTGAATTCAATTTGATCTAATGACGCCTCACTAATAATCTGACCACCTGCCGACAAAATAACAAACTCTAAAACGTCGACGGGAACTTCCCTACCGATATAAAAGATGAAATTTGAAAATAACTTTGAAACTGGGTTAGAATATTTTGATGGTTGGGCCAAAGAGTCACCAGAATTTTTATTTGTATCCTTAAATTCATCTAATTCAGTCTCTTCAACAATTTCTTTTTCAAAAATTTCTTCATTTTCAGTTTGAAGTTTTGCAACATCTTCTTCATCTTTGTTTTTAATAGTTTCTTCATCTTTATCAGCTTTAATAGCTTTTGAAATTTCTTCAATTGAAAGCTTAGTTTCAACTATTTCAGTATCATCATTGTTATTGTTAGTATTTCCTTCTATATCTGGTAATAAAAGACTTTTTTGGTCTCTCGTTTCAAGCATATAAACAGATAAACCGCCAATACCTTTCAATTTATTTTCATCAATTTTTGGTGGATAAGCTAATTCGGCATCAGTATATAATTTATATAATATGAAATGTAATAATGTTGAATAAAATTGCAAAAACGTGAGCATAATTCTAAAATCGATATCACTTGGAATATTTTGTGGAAATTTAAATGGGACAAGCCATCTAATTTCTTGACCTCTAACAACTGCAGAATAATAAACACCTTTGATTGAAACAAAAACTTTTTTCAACGCTTTCTCCTTAGCAATAAATGCTAACCACTGATTTGTTAATTTATTTGCTTCATTTGTAATTTTTGAACTAACAGAATCCGTTGCTGGCATATTTCCAAATAAAAATAACATATTCAAGGCATCATCCATATCTCTTAGTGCATCCAAAAATGATGGATATCTTTCTTTAATAATTCTATCTAATGTATATTTTGGTCTATTTTCTTCTAATCTTTTAGCATCACCAACTTCACCTCTACCTAGTGCCTTATTTAATTTTTTTGAAAAAGTTTTGTGTTCCCTAAATTTAACTAAAATTGGTTCATGCATCAAATATTGAATGTCTTTTGCATAATAAAATGTAACAGGAGCGGTTGAACCTTTATTTGCTTTCTTTTTATTTCTTGGTTCTCTTGGATAAATACCTTTAAAAATACATAGTCTACGAAAATCAGCTAAGGAAACTTGAAGTTTTCTAATAGCTTGAGTTCTAGTAATAAAATTCTTAGCAGCACCAGTTGTACCTCTTTTCTTAATTCTACCCATTGTTTAAAATATTACTTATTAATGATTAATATATGAAAAGAAAGGTTTTGATAATGAAGTGAAAAATTAAATGAAAAATTAAATGAAAAAAAAAATTTAAAAAATTTGTAGGAAAAAAAATTTTAAATTATTTAAACCTTTAGAATTCACACTACTTTTTGTCATAATGTTGAAAATTAGGACTTAATTTCGCTTTTTACAAAGAATTGAATTGAAGTATATGTATTTTTGAAAATAATGGAAATGTTGAAACGATTCTCTAAGAACGAAGTCTATAAACTTAATAGAATCTCATTTGTCAGGCAAATAGCAACAGGAGCATTTGTGGGAAAAAAAATCGAGTCTTCCGAACAGTTGCGAACGATACTAGCAAGATCAACCTGGAGTACAAGTGAATTACTTGAAAGGGAAGAAACATCTGAAGTCATAAACAAAGAAATTTTAAATAATTTGTTAGATTTATCAGGGTTAATTAAGACTATATCGGAGAAGGAATCAGATAAACTAATGTCTTCATTAAATGAACAACTTAATCTCATAACAAAATTGCATTCAGTTATATTAGATAAAAATATTGAAGGTAAATCAACTTTAACTAGACTTGTAGATGATAATAATAATGATGAAGATTTAATAGATTTTGATAAACTGATGAATAAAATTGAAAATTCTAAACAGGAATTATCAAAGGGTGAGGTTGATAATTCATGGAATCCAATTTCATTAGCTTCCGAACATGATGATGATTATTTCTTAGTTAAAGAAGGTTTAATAAAGAAAAATAAGTGATATACCGTAAGTAAAATTCTTTAGGCAAATATATATATATAAAAGTGAATAAATTAGGCAATAAACGAAGTAAACTCTTTTTGTACTAAAATCCTTCATTTTCATTTTCATCATCTAATTCAAGTTTTCTTTTGCCTGAATTACCTTCTCTAATATCAGCTAATTTTCGGGAATTAACTTGATTTCTAACCTTTTTAGTCATTTTCTCAATTTCTTCTTCAACATTCTCAATATCTTTTTCAGCAAAATCTAAAACTAATCTACGACCAAGTAAATGAACACCCTGTAATTGATCCATTGCACTATTTGCTTCTTTTGCTGTTGAGAATTCAACGAACGCAAAACCTCTTGCAGATTTATCAAATTTCTTAGGAACCCTAACCGACTTCAATGAACCAAAAGAATTAAACAGTTCGAAGACGTCTTTACGTGTCGCTTCAAACGGTAAGTTCTTGACAATAATTTTACTGCTTTTTGATTTCTTTGATTTATTATTATTTGAGCTATTATTGGCCTCATTTTCTGAATTACCAATTCTATTTGAAACTTTCAATTGTAATTTATGCCCATCTAATATATGACCATTTAATTCTTTTATTGCTGTACTTGCTTGGTCTTTTGTTTTGAATTCAGCAAATCCAAATCCCATGCTTAAAGTTTTACCTGGGTTTTTATTGTCCGGTTTATTTTTAATAATTGCTAAAATAAATCCGGGATATGGTTTAAAGATTTTAATTAAATCATTGATATTTGTTGAAAAATTTAAATTCTTGATAAATATTGAAACTGTCGGACCGAAATCATCATCATTGTTATTGTTGTTTTCTTCTTCAGTTTCTTCTTTATCAACAGTCATAATATCCGAAGTAGATTGTTTAATTTCCTTAACATTTTCATTTTCATCTCCTAGAGGTTGTATAGTATCTTCAGAATCAGCATCACCAGTAAACAGATTTTTAGGGCCTTTTTCAAGATATAAAATCGATTTACCCAATCTCCTAAATGCAAGTTTGCTAAACGCAGTTTTACCAGATATTGAATCTTTAAATTCAACTATGGCAATTGTACCCGAAGGTGGCATTAAAATTCTATTCAATTCGCCGTAGGTTGAAAACAATTCGCCAATTTCTTCCTTTGTTGTACCGAACTGAAAATTTTTAACTAAAATAACCTTATCATCCTTCTCCTTTTTTGAAAATTTTGTTAAATCAATACCCTTATCTTCAAAAAATTTACGTACATTATTGATAACATGAGCTTCAGCCAAAGCTTGTTTCACTGACGAATTACTATTTGTTGGATCAATAAGTTCAGATTTAGTAATACCTAATTGTGAAGCAACACTTTCCATAATTGAATCACTGTTCATATACAATGAATTCCAACTAAATTCTTGTTTTGAAGCTTCAAATTTTTTTTTTAACAATTTTTGCTTCTTTAATGGCATATTTTTCAGTTCAAATTCATCGAGTTTATGTTCCTTTTTCGGTTGACCTGGTAAAATATGTAGTAATCTACCTTGAAAAATTTGTTTATCCAATTCAATATATGCTTTGATTGCATCTTTTGGATTTTCAAACTGGACATACGCAAAACCTTTACATTTACCATTTCTTGAATCAACTGCAATATGAACTTCTTTTAGTGGACCGTAGCCCAAAAATAATTCTTTAAAATCATCTTCGGTCGATGAATAGAGAATATTACGTAGAAACAATCTACCAGTTTTTAGGATTTCATCAATATGTTTTTCTTCAATAGTTTGCGGCTCTTCAATAGGTTCTTCAATTGGTTTTATTTGTTTAGTTGGCTTTAATTGCTTAATTTCCTCAAAGTCAGGATTACTATTCATTTCACTTTTATCTTCATCATCTTTATTTTCAGTTTTGTCTTCAGCTTTATTTTCGATAATTCTTTTTCTTCTACTTTTAAACCAATCTAAGTCATTCATTTCTGTGTTATTAGGTTCTTCGTTTTCATCTTTATTTTCGCTTTCATTTTTATTTTCATCTTCATCTTTATTTTCGTTTTTAATTTCATCTAGTGAGATCATTGGTTCACTTATTTCATCGTCAACTTTTTCATGATCAATTTTTTTAAAATCTTCGTATTCGTCATCACTATTAATTTCCTTATCATTATTTTCTTTGATATTCAAAGCTTCATTCAATTTTTCAGTCGAAGGTGCACCGTCAACATTAACAATTTCATCATTTGTCCAAGATCTTGAATTATTTGAAGATTTCATTGTTTCCATAAACTCTTTTAATTGCTGATTATTTTGAATTTTACTTTCGATGTCATTATTAACTTTTTGTCTTTTATTAGGTTTCTGATTTTCAAAACTTTCTAATTTTTTTAGTTTTTCTTCCGTTTTTAATAAAAGTAATCTTCTATTTTTTTCCCTTTCTTTCCAAGTTAATGGTAAATTTGGGTCATTAAATGTTTTGGCAAATTCAACGCTAATTTTTGCCGTATCAATAAATGAATTATTAAAAAAACTAACAGCATTTTCAGCATCAGTTAATTTTTTAAATCCAATAAATGCAAATCTTCTTGATTCACCATTATTTTTTTTCATTAATTTAATATCTGTAACTGTAATTTTACCGTTTCTTGAAAAAAAATCCTTTAATTTATCTTCATTGTAATAAATGGGTAATCCTTTAACAATTATACGTGACATTATTTGTTATTAACTATTTATTTATTATATGGAAAGAAAGAAAGAATATATCAAAATTAAAATTTTTTTTTGCTTAGTTCGAAAACCAATGGCAGTGTAAAGATTAAAATTTTTCAGTGTAAAAAAAATTTTCTCAAATATTATTCTCTTTCTACTCAGTTAATAAGTAGATATAATCATTAATATTTATAAATTTATACCTATACATATATATATATATATTTATAAATATAAATATATTCAAGATGTCCAGTGATGAAGAAGAATATGATATTGGTTCATTATTAGTTAATAATGAACAATCGAGTGACGAATCCAATGATGAAGAAGAACAAATTGAAATTCAAGATGAAATTATTAATTCTGATGATGAGGAAGAGGAAGAAGCTGTTGAGAAGATAAAACCTAAAAAGAAGAAACAGAAGGTTGCTAATAAGGATGCTATTAAGAATGGCTTCCCATTATTAGAGCTAAGTGACAATGAAAATGAAAAAAATGATGAAAAAAATCATGAAGAGGATGTTTATTTCATTGAGCAACAAAAACAATTTCAATTACAACAATCCAAGAACAAATCGAAGGGATCGTTTGCATCTTTTGGATTGTCAAAAACTCTATTGAAAAATATAAATAAGAAAGGATATAAACAGCCAACGCCAATTCAACGTAAAACAATACCATTGATTATTTCAGGTAGAGATGTTGTTGGTATGGCTAGAACGGGGTCTGGTAAAACAGCTGCATTTTTACTACCATTAATTGAGAAATTAAAGATTCATTCGGCTAAAATTGGTGTCAGAGCAATCATTTTATCACCGTCAAGAGAATTGGCAATTCAAACGAATAAACAATTTAAAGAATTTTCTAAAGGAACAAATCTAAGATCATTATTATTGATCGGTGGTGATTCATTAGAGGATCAATTCGGATCGATGATCCTAAACCCTGATGTTTTAATTGCCACACCAGGTAGATTTTTACATTTGAAGATTGAAATGAAATTAGATTTAAGATTAGTTGAATTTATAATTTATGACGAGGCCGATAGATTGTTTGAAATGGGATTTGCTGAACAATTGAATGAATTATTGTCATCGTTACCGGATAAGAGGCAATCGATGTTATTTTCAGCCACATTACCAAAGAATTTAGTTGAGTTTACCAAGGCTGGATTGATCAATCCAATTTTAATTAGATTGGACACCGAGTCTAAAATTTCCGAAAATTTGGAAATGTGTTTCTTTTCAAGTAAAAGGAATGAAAGGGAAGCAAATTTGCTAAGTGTTTTAAATGATATAATTAAGATGCCAGTTGCTACAGATGAGCAAATGAAGAAGTTAGTTGAAATGGATAAACAAAGAAACGAATCAGATAATGAATCGGAGGATGAAGACGCAAGTGCAGATAATAGCAAAAGCAACAAGAGGAAATTTTTTAAGGTGAAGATGCCGAAAAGTAACGAATTACCAAATGAACATTCAACAATTATTTTTGTGCCAACCAGGCATCATGTGGAATATATTACAAACATATTGAAAAAAATCGGATATGCAACGTCCTATATTTATGGTTCATTGGATCAACACGCCAGAAAGAGACAATTAATGAATTTTAGATGTGGATTGTGTAATATATTGGTTGTTACGGACGTTGCCGCTAGAGGTATTGATATTCCGATTTTGGCCAACGTTATTAACTATACGTTACCGTCATCATCTAAGATTTTTATTCATAGAGTTGGAAGAACGGCAAGAGCTGGTAATAAAGGTTGGGCTTTCTCAATTTTGAATGAGCAAGAACTACCATATTTACTAGATTTAGAAATTTTCCTTGGAAAAAAAATCCTGTTAACCAAGATGCAAGAGAAAAAGATTGAAATTTTGAAAATGAAGTTTATGAATGACGGAGGTAGTGAAGAATTATTCACTGCTCCAAAAGTTCCATTTACCAAGCGAATAATTTTAGGTAGTATTCCAAGAAATGATGTTGAGAACTCGGAAGAGCTGTTTGAAACGATTTTGACGAACAACTACGAAATCCAAGTCATGAGGAAGGTTTGTGAAAAGGCCGAGAAGTTATATTTGAGATCGAAAGTGGCGCCATCGACCGAGTCGATAAGAAGATCCAAAGAGTTGATCAATATTGGATGGGAGGATCAGAATTTAATTTTTGGTCAAAGTCTTGAAGTTGAGAAGGACAATTTTCTAGATAAGTTGAAGAATAGATATAACAAGGAGACCGTTTTCGAGTTTAGTAAGAAGAACGAGAAGTTGATTGATTTGATGAACAAGAGACGTAGACAAATTGCTCCAATTCAGGCCAGAGCCAACGACAAGAAAAAGTTATTGGAACAGGAGAGAATTTTTGGATTAACGCACAGGTTAGAAGACGAGATTTTGAATGGTCGAGGCGACGATGATGAAGACGGAGAAACGGGCCAAGACAACGAGATTGGTTATCAGGTGAACGAGCAAGAGTTGATGAAGAACTTCGAAGACGGAGACAAGGTTCTTGACGAGGCCAATTACAAGGCCAGTACTAAGAGCAAGAAGTCCAGCTACAAAGATGCAAATTTCTACCTGCCAAGTTTTGCACCGAAATCCATGATTCAGGATCAGCAGCTGTCGATCAATAGCGGGTTTACCAATTCGGTGAACAACGCGGCGTTCGACATCGACTTCAACGACGATAAGGTGCAGAACCACAAGCAAACGGCAAGAGTGGTTTGGGACAAGAAGAAGGGTAAGTATGTGAACAACCAGGACAACGTGAAGTATATCATTGGTGAGAGTGGACAGAAAATTCCAGCCACGTTCAGATCGGGCAAGTACGAGGACTGGAAAGACAAGAACAAGATCAGCAACTACAAAGTCGGTGCTATTGAGAGTGGTGGCAATGCTTCGAATTTCAAGAGTAACCTAAGTGGCCGGAAGTTTGGCAGCAAGTTCCATCATCAAGGCGACAAGTCTCCCAAGCTGCCATTGAAGGGACGAGACGACTACGAGAAGCAGATGAGCAAGGTCAAGAAGGCGGTTGACAGGGGTATTAAGGTGAAAGGGTTCAATGCAAAAGGTGGACCAAGCAACGAGATTAGGAGTACAGAGTATATTCGGAAGCAGAGAGAGTTGATGGACAAGAAGAGAGAAAAGAATGGCAGACCGAGTAGCCGTGGTGGTGGTAGTGGACGTGGTGATCGTGGTGGACGTGGTGGCCGTGGTGGCCGTGGTGGCCGTGGTGGCCGTGATGGCCGTGATGGTGGAAGTAGTCGTGGTGGAAGTAGTCGTGGTGGAAGTAGTCGTGGTGGAAGTAGTCGTGGTGGAGGCCGTGGAGGCGGAAGTAGTGGTAGAGGTGGTAGAGGTGGTGGAAGTGGCAGAGGTGGTAGACGATAGAGCATACACAATAGATGATACAGATACAAACCACGAGATACAAACCACAAGATACAAACTACAAGATACAAACTACAAAATAGAATCAGAAATAGAAAATTACTCGGTGTCCTATAGGGGTGTCGGTGTCCGGTGTGAAAATAGCAAAATTGACAAAACGAGAAAATAAAAAACCCACAATTGAGGGGGTGAAAAGTGCGGAGTTTATTGAAACTGTGTTAATTTTATTAATTTTACGGGGAATTTAAATTTTTGATGTCTTTGTAAGATTTTTTTCTATAGTGATTCTAAATTTGATGTTTAATTGTACATGGCACTGAATTCCATATTTTTGATAACAATAAGCAAATAATAATATCTTACCAACAACCAAGAAAAATTTGATTGTTTTATTTTTTTCTATGACGTTGAATGTATGTAGTTGTTTTGTGTCTGGGTGTCGGTGTCCGACAACAAAACACCCAGACAATCATTTTTTTTTTTTGAATTCTTTTCTCCGAAACTCTGAACTTGCACACTCGAGTGATATAAAAGGATTTCGTAATCCAAGTGTGTGCTGTAAGTCACCCAACAAGTGCCATGACCAGCATATTACAAAAGATATATTGGCCATTAGATACCTTCCAGTACTAATACAGTAGAATATTACCCAGCAGCAACACATCAGCAGCTTGAAACAACATAAGGTTTATCCAAAAAATAAGGGCTTTTCACCACTGGCACCGTACAACACCCCCCAAAATATTTTCAATTGGTTTCAGTGTTTTTGTGCAATAAATAGCAGTTTATTCGATCTCCGCAACTCTCAAGTGGTATAAAAAGTAGTTCAAATCAATTACTTGATAGTTTATAAGGATTATTCATTACAAGCGTTACAGTTCTCGTGGTTGCAAAAATGATGCTCAACAAGAACCTAAACTATCTAAACAGTATTAACGGCAGCTTTAACAGCTCCTACACCCCAAGGTTGATCAACGGTGGTAACGGTGGCATCAGCAACAGTATTAATGGTAATATTGGTGGTAATATTGGTGGAAACCTTGGTGGAAATAGTAGTGGAAATAGTAGTGGTATTAATAATGTTAGTAACAACACTGGTGTCAATGCTAACATTAACACCAGCGCCAGTATTAACACCACTGCCAACACCACTGCCAACACCCACCCCAAACTACAGCTAGAAAAAAGGTTTTTCGAAGAAAAGTCCCTGATCAAACCATGGCTACAGACACAACTAAACCCCTTGGGTATCAACATCGTCATCGAACGGTCCGACGACTCGAAAATCGTCTTCAAGTGCAAAAACTTGAACAAGAGCCTCAACAAAGTCAGCAAAATCAACAAACTCGATAAGACTAGCAAGTCGAAACACGTCTGTCCGTTCAGAATTAGAGCGAACTATTCGCTCAGAGCCAAGCAATGGACTATTGTTATTGTTAACGACCAGCACAACCACCCAATCACAATCAACAACGAAAACGAGACCGCAATCAGCGACAACTCGTTGGCATATCTAAACAAACTACCAATACCAATACCAAACTCGAATTCCAACTTGAGCTTGAATTTGAACCCAAACGAAAATTTCAATAACTCAACCACATCCACAATCAATAAAAATATTTCGCTAAATTTGCTACATTTGGAAATCAATAATTTGCTACTGAATTTGAACTCCAATTTGAGTATTTCAAACAACCTCAAGGAAGTCACCTACAATAAAATTATAAACATTCTAAAGAGCCTACAAAATGTGCAGAATGTACAGAATGTGCAGAATTTTGATTTCCCAGAGAAAAAAATCTTCAACTCACCACCAAACGGTAACGAAAACAACAGTATTATGAATTCAAACTATTCTTATAATAGTAATGGCAACGCTGGCACGGATCTGCAGAATTTTGATAAAATTATTTTACCGTCACTAAATAATTTCCATACAAAGTTTTCTACTACAAATTCGACTAATAACTCGAATTCAAACTTAAATTCAAATTTAAATCTAAATTCAAATCCAAATCCAAACGGTAACGGCTTATTTTCACAATTTTATATGTAATCTTACTTTATACCTTTTATATAATATTTAATATACAATTAATTTTTTAAACCCATGGGCCTGCTTCTAATTCTACTGATCACTTCTAAACACGTTTTTACAATTCAAACAGACATAAAATAAAACCATACTTGTGTCTTTCCTTTTTTGTTGTGACTGGAAAAAAACACACTCGTTATTATGACACTTTGGACAGATTTTATCTGATCTTGGTAATGTTGGATCGGACCCAATATCTTCCACAACACCGGCCGTCTCACCGATGTTGGTAATTAACTCATGTCTATACACTCTTGGCGTGTCTGCTAGTTCACTATATGAACAGTTTCTACACTGATAAAGCAATCTTTTGTTTTCTTTATCCTCCTTGGGATAGAGCATATTGTTGCTAGATGGGTTAATTAGTATTCAATATTATTCAGTATTATTTATCCGCATTGTAATTGTTGAATTCAATATATTCATTGTTTTCTCTTACTTACCATTCTGCACAAAATCTAAATGACATTTCTTACTAAAAGGATGTCATCATTGAAGTTGAAGTTGAATGTTGAACTTGAAAATTGAAATAATTTAATTCACACTATATCGTGGCATAAACGCGGTGTACACACATGCTGGTTTCCCATGCCGCTCGTCCAATTTGTAAATTTTCTTCAGCTTTTCCAAATTTTTTCAACTTTTCACTACATAGGTTTTCTCCTTCCTTTCTTTTGATAATAAAAATCAGTATTTCATCAATGTTACAATCAGCTTTAAAATCATCTGTTAGATCTAGTCTACGAGTTAGATGTACTCCAAGATTATTAAATATTAGATTTAATTCAACCGCAGCAGCATCCACTGAAACAATTGATCCAAAAATTTCAACAATTGTTGAATCAATTTCAAAACTATCATTACTTGAAACTTCATTATTAATCAAAGAACTAAAAGTTAAATTGGATATTCCAGAAATGTCATTCCCAGTTGCAGGTGCAGTTAACCCAGCCGGTGCAAATGCTTCAGATTCAAAGGATTCAGGCGAAGCCCCAGCTGAAGCTGCAGCTGAAAAGACAATTTTTAACATTAAATTAGAATCTTTTGACGCTAAAACAAAGGCTAAAGTTATTAAAGAAGTCAAATCATTGTTAAGCTTATCATTAGTCGATTCCAAGAAATTTGTCGAAAGTGCTCCTAAAATCTTAAAAGAAAACATTGCAAAGGAAGAAGCTGAAAAAATTAAATCAACTTTAGAAGGTTTAGGTGCTAAAATTACCTTAGAATAATCCTTGAGTTTTTGTTTATTTATTCTTGTATTTAGCTAAATCACATAGTTTTTTCTATAAAAAATTTATAAATTTATTGTATTAAAAACACTATCATTTAATTTTTTTAAAATCATTTCCGTTTCTGTTTCGTTATCGTTGGTTCTAATTGTATTATTTAAGTTTTTCGTCTTAAATAATTTGAACCTTGATAATGTACTTGACAAATTTTCCTTATCTTTGCTGATTTTGCTATCATGACTAGCTTCACTTATTTCACTAAATTCACTTACTTTGTTTGAATTGGCTGATAAAACGGAATTAATCGAGTTGATAGAGTTAATTTTGATTTCCTTCTCTTCCTTTACTTCCTTCTCGTCCTGCTTAGTCAACGTAAAAATTATGATTGCCAATGAATTAAATAACTTTTCTCTACTTTTATAGTTCAATTCTTCATTTAAATATTTCAAATGTAACCTTAAAGAATACAATAAAACCGGATTGTTTATCTTTTCTAATTCGGTATTTAATTTTAAGAACAATAGTTTTTCACCATTATAGCCATTCTTATTAAAAAATTTACTTATTGTCGACATATTTATTTAGCAATTATACGATAATCAAATAAATATAATAAAAGAAAACATAAAAAAAAAACAAAAATATGTAAATATAAAAGGGGATTAGATTTATAAAAAAACATGTTGCGCCTAACAAATTCTTCAATTTCCTGGTTTCCTAAAACTCAGTGAAATATTTCGAATATGGATCCTCACAATTTATACCATAATCCAATTGTTCTTCTGGATAATGATCAAATAATGAGGTATCACCGACTCCAGCAGTGATTGGAGGTTCGTAAGGCGTTTCAATATCTTTTAATAATAGTTTTTCCCAAACAACCTCGCTAAACCAAGGATGATTCCTAATGTCCTCTGTACCATTCTGTAAATTACCCAATCTTCTGGTTAGATCCGAAGTAATTAATTTGCTCAATAGATCAACCACATCATTGTTAAAATGTGATGGATAATTGATTTTACCAATTAAAATTTTCTCGTAGGTCTTCATTGGCGTTTGGTCATAAAATGGCGTAAAACCAGCCAGCATTTCATATATTAAAATACCCAACGACCACCAATCAACTGACTTATTATATGGTTTTGTTGTTATAACTTCTGGTGCAATGTAGTCCGGCGTACCACATAACGTCCATGTAACCGTTTCAACTTCTTTGGCAAATCCAAAATCCGTTAACTTAATGTGGCCGTTTCTATCTAGTAAGATATTTTCAGGTTTTAAATCTCTATAGATTATATTATGTGAATGTAAATATTCTAGAGAAAGAATAACTTCTGCCGCATAGAATTTTGCAACAGGGTTTGGGAATCTTTGAGATTTTCTTAGTAATGAAAACAATTCACCACCTTCAATATAATCCATAACCATAAATAAATTCTTTGAATCTTGGAATGTTCCCCACATTCTAATTAAAAACGGATGTTCAACTAATTTCAACATTCTACGTTCATCATTTGTATGCTCAACTTGTTTCATTTTAATAACTTGCCGTTTTTTTAAAACTTTAATTGCATAATAACGATGGTTATGAATTGATCTAACTAAATGAACTCTACCAAACGACCCTGTACCTAAAGTTCTCATAATTTGAAAATCTTTTAAAGAATATTTACCTTTAGAAACTGTCGATCTACGTGGCAATAAGTTCGAGTTATTCACTTTTTTTTTAAGATTTATATAGTTTGGCTGAATAATCGCTTGGTATGATGGTAATCTTTTTAAATAATTCAATTGCTCTTCTTCTTCCGGTGTTAGAATGGCCGATTGGGAAACTGGAAATTGATCATGTTGTTGTTGTTGCAATTGTAATTCATGTTGTTGTTGTTGCTGTTGGAATTGAAGTTGTTGTTGTTGCTGTTGTTGTAACTGTAATTGTTGTAGTTGTTGTTGTTGAATTGCATCAATATCAACATTAATAGATGCCCTATAATTATTGAGTAATTTGTGTTCTTCCATGTTGGCTGAAACGCAATCAGAAAGTAAAATTATTGATAAAACAGCTTAAAATTAATAAGGAGCAACCAATGAAAATTAATGAGGACCTCATTTTTTAGAAACTAGTTTCACTTTGTTGAGAAATTTTTTTGGACAAAAATTTTCAAAATTATTTTCAAATCATTTTTTTTTTGTTTAATTACTTTTCCCTTTGGCTTTTTTCAATCAACAATTATAATGACAGAATTAACAACTGAAGAAATTAAAATTGCAAGAGAATATGATTTATCAGAGCACTTCTTTAATTTTCTGGATAGACATTTAATCTATCCATTAATTGAAAATTTAGAAAATATTTACAATAAGGATGAAATTGAAAATTTTGAATTCAAATTATTAAAAGATACATTTATGATGAAATTCATTAAGGAGAAATATTTAAAATTAAATCCAAATGAAGAATTACCAATAGAATTTAAGTTAAAAGACGAAGAAATTAACTCAAAACTGATTAAATTAAATGAATCAACCAAAAAAACATTAGAAATTTTATCATCCAAAGAAGTTCAAGAATCCTTAAAACAAGATAAAATTTTCAATAGAGATTACTTAAGTAAAAAGCATAATATAAACAACGAGAAAATTCTAGAATTATACGAGTTTGGTAAATTTCAATACAACAGAGGTGATTATGTTATGTCATCCGATTTATTAAATAATTTCAGATTGTTATCGACAAATCAAGAGTTAAATTTAAGTGCAACATGGGGTAAATTATCATCAGAAATAATTTCATTTAGTTGGTTAGAGGCTAAAAATGAAATGAATAAATTAAGAGAAATTATTGATAATAGAAATTATCAAGGTTCCACGATTGAACAATTGAAATTGAGAACATGGTTAATCCACTATTCTTTATTTATATTTTTCAACGGTAACGAAGAAAATTTAACTAATTTAAATGAACTATTTTTTTCTTCATCATACTTATCGACAATTGGAGCATCCTGTCCATGGATTTTAAGATATTTAATTGTTTCAATTTTAGTTTCAAATGATTTTAAGAAAACCAAGGAATTAATTAGAGCAATTAAGATTGAAGATTATGAATTTAGAGATCCATTTACCGAATTAATCAAAATCTTATTTATTAACTTTAATTTCAAAGACTTAAATGAAAATTTGGTTAAAATTAAGATTTTAATTAAAACAGATTTTTTCATTTCAAATTTAAATAGTGAAAAGTTAATTTCAAAAATTTATTTGTTGATTTTAAGAAATTTCCTAAAGATCTTCAAATTCTTAAACATCAATGAAATTGAAGAAAAATTCAACATTGAAAAGTCCGAAATTTTAAAAATCTTACAGGAAAATGAAAACGAGTTTCATTTCAAAGACAATGAAATCATTTCAACCAAAAATTCTTCGAATAATTCAGTTTACTTTCAAATTTATGAAAAGACAAAGGCTAATAATTTTAAATCCACTCAAATTTTAAACAATGCTTTCAATAAAGATATTTAGAAGTAAAAGTAGAAAGTATTTAGATATTTTATTTATATATACAAGTTTATAAAAATTATTTAGTTTCCTTTTCAATTTGATTTTCTCTTGGAACTGTAACAAAATTTGTAAATTGTTTATTGAAACCATTAGATTGGATTCTCATTCTTGGTTTCAAATCGATGTTTTTATTGTCACCTGTGTCATCATTCTTATTTTGAATTTTACTATCAGTTTTTTCTTCCTTTCCAGTATTAAAAAATTCTTTTTTACAAAGTTCCACCAATTTATCAAACTCTTCTTGACCATTTTTTCTAAATTTAATCAAATCACTAACATTTTTTGCTGTCAATTTATCCATTTCCAAGTTTTGTAATTGTAGTCTAGCAACAATTTTCGCCATCAACCAAAATTTAATCTCTCTATCATTATTATCAACCAATTCTAAAATAACCTGTGGTGAGTTATCACCGACTCTTGACTCTAGTTTTAAAATTCTACAGAATCCACCCGGTCTGCTTGAATATCTTTCCCTTAAATCTTTTGTTAATTTTGGAATTGTTATCTCTTGATTATATAGTTTACCATGCAACAATCCTTCAAAGCTTTTCAGATTGTTCGACTGTTTAGTTTTGGTAATTAAATTTTCGACGTAATTTTGAGTAAGCTTGGCCTTGGCTGCTGTCGTAATTATATGATCATATTGGATCAAAGATGATGCCAAATTTTTTAACGTATGTTCTAGGTGCTTTGAAGATCTACCGAGTGTCATGATGTCTGTTGATTAAAGAAATAAACTGCAATGGTAGTAGAAATTGAAAAAACTGAAAAAAAAAAGAAAAACCGAAGTTTGAAAATTCAAAAAATTCTTCAACCACAACGAATTCTAAATGAGTTTTAATTCGCTTCTATTTTTTTCCTTTGCCTCTCACCTAATAAAAAACAAACTGTTTGTTGGAGTAAAATAACAATGACAGGAAGAATACATGGATTATTGGCAGGTGCATTGTTAACCGGCTCGATAACATATTTTACTAGCAAGGAATTTTCAAATAATCAAAAAAAAATATCGAATTCGTTGCAGGATTCAGTTAATCTGATTGAGAATAACCAAAATGAAATAATCACCGGTTCAAATAAAATTAGTTATATTGATAAGGATGTCATTGAGTCAACCAAGGACATTTGGAATTTTGAAGTTATTAAAGGCGTTAATTGGTTATATTCCTTGAATTTAACATCAATTGGTGGTAAGGTTATCGATTCATTATTTAAATAGATGTATATGTGAAAAAATAAAAGCTATATATCTTTTCTATCTTTTTTGTTTTCGTCTTCAACTCCCCCCTCTTTCTCTTTAAAATAATTTAAAATTAAACTTTCATGATAGATATCAACTAGTCTAGCAAACAGGTTACCAAACAAACCGAAAATCACCTGTATAAACCAGTAATTTCTAGGACCGAACCCCAAACTGAAACAGTTCAAAACCCAACCGATGAAATCGGTGTGGATGTACGTTGTACCGCTTTGCAATTGGTCAATTATTAGCTCCGAACAGCTTTCAACAGAAATTGGTACACTTGAACCTTCGATAATCTTGGTGATGGACGGTTTAGTTAAATTTTCCTCAACGTAGCCTTCAGAGTTGAAGTTTCCTGGGAAAACCGTGGAAACCTTGACGCCAAAAGGCTTAAATTCTTGTCTGATTGAGTCACCAAGAGATTTTAATGCGTTTTTTAACGGAGCGTACTGGGAGTAGCCGATAAACGAATAGAATGAAACACTGGATGAAAGTATAACTATGTGCCTGTTTAAATTCGAAGTTATCTTTTCACTCAACATTAATTTGGAAAGAGAGTGGATTAGGTAAACACATGACTTGTAATTGATGTCAATTCCACTATCAAGGTCCTCGACTGTCAACTCGGTGAATAGCTTTGGCAACGACGACCCAACACAGCAAAATAAAATGTCCGGCTTCAGGTCTAATTTCACGAAATACTCGTTTAATTTGAGAACCTCATCGTATTTTGTCAAATCAATTGTGAAATAGTCAACAAACTGATTTTCTCTACACTGCTCCGTTAGTTCAGCCTTAATCTTTTTCAACCGATCTGTTGATCTTGCCAATAGAATCAAGTTGGCTCCTTTTGGAACCAATTTTTTCGCCAGTGCCAATCCCAACCCCTGAGAAGCGCCGGAAATAACAACCGTCTTTTCGTCGATAACAAAGTGGTTCGTCATATTCAGTGTATTAGGTAGTAGTAGAAATAAATGTATAAGTAAGTTTATAAATTGTATAGATAATAATAAAAATAAAAAAAAAAAACAGAACAATACAAGACGTGTAAAAAAAACCGTCTCAGTCTCAGTTTCAGTTCCAGACTCATTTTTTCATGTTCAGTCTCATTTTCTTTGCTTCAACAAGAATCTCCTTCTCCAAATCCTTCTTATAACCAAACATAAATAAGATTTCAAAGATGACGAAGTATGGTGCTAGCACCAACGGTTGTAGCAAGTTGTCGAACACAGCAGGAGACTTACCTTCGAAGTGGAAATGCCCGTAAAATTGTAAAAGCCAGCAGACGACATGGAAAAATAGCGTCACAACAAGAACATCATGTTTTGCGTAGTTATTCTGTAAGTACATCGATAAAAAACCTGAGAACAATAGCAATGGTAGTATAACCAATCCTGCGACCTTATCCAGGATAATATAGTACGTTCCGTATCCAACAATACCATACCAGGTTAGATTGGTGAACGGTAGGTTCACATAGGAAGTCAGAACTAACGCCGTAATTAAAATTAATGGTATGCAGTACAAATGGATTAGAATGTTATGGTTCTCCATATGGTACGCTTTGTAGAAGGCCAATTGGTATTTTAGGTCAAACACTCTCATGATGGTATGAATAGCAGCAGAGGATGTCCGTTCAAGAAGGAATGATGAAAAGAACAAGTGTGAAGTAAAGTAAAGTAAAGTAAAGCAAATAGAGACAAGAGAAGTGAGTCGATAATTGCCAAGTGGTTGATATAATAAATTCACGCTACGCTTCTCTGTTACACCATGTAATTTGCTGTTTACGTTACTACATATTTCGAGTTCGCCTTGTTTACGCCATGTAACGTCAACACATCCTACCTACTCATACTACTCCCGCTATCCACTATTCACCATTTCTACAGATCATCTGTCGTCTATTACAATTGTTATTGTTATTATTAATATTATTATTATTATTATCCTCCGTGAGACAATTCGACCGAAAAAAATAAACCCGCGAATTTTCTGTTGATTGGAAATTGTCATTTTTTATTGTTTCTCCATGGCGTTTATTTATCATTTCGGTATATAGCAACAACCATCAAGTAACAGCCAACGCAACAAACCCTCCATACAATGACAGAACCTACATTAAAGGATTTACAAGTGCAAATTGACGGCCTAAAGAATACGGTCGCCAAACAACGTAAGGTGATTACGGAGACGGCCGAACAGGTTCTAAGAATTCAGGTTAACGATACAAAACAAAAAATGAACAACATCAAAGTCCCTGACATCACTGGTAGCTCCAATGACTCGACAAATTTTGCCACCAACGAAGACTTGGTTCAGTTGGTTGGCGAGTTGCAAGGCCAGCTAAATATTTTAGAGCAGAAGTCCATGATTAGAATCTTGAATGCTTCAAAGAAAAATGATGGTGATGAGTTGGTTAAATTACCAAATTTCGACGGGGAATATCCATTGGACACCTTATTCCCTAAAAACTTAGAAGCGCTGATCGACCTAAGTGACGACTCTCTAGTTGAGTTGTGTAAGTTTTACCAATTGATGCCCGTTACGTTAGAAGAAGAAGCTAGAATGCAGGCATTCGTTGAAGGTAAAATCAACTCGCCAAATGACCATTTGAGCGACTTTGAACCGCCTGCAGACGACTACCCTGCTGGATTAATGGACGATTTGTTTAATGAGTTGACGAAATTCTTAGGCGTTGTTAACATTAATCGTAAGTAAAAGAAACCTTATATAAATATACATATATATGTATATCTATATACATTTAACTTAATTAAATAATTCAGTATATGATTTGCCAATGTACTTGTGTAAATCCGAAGTTTGCATACTTCTACCATACTCTTTGAAGGCTTTGTTCGACGAAAGTCTTGTCAAGTAGCATCCACCAAAGCAAGCTAGTAGTTTGATTTCATCATCGCTCAACCTGTTCAGCTTCGATTCAGGCCAAATTTCCTTCTTATATGCGTTGAGACCCCAGCATAGTAATGTACCAATTAATCCACTCAGGGAATCTCCTTGACCTCCAACTCTTTTGTTGGACCCTTGAATGTCACATTCGATTATACTACCATTCAAGCAAATCTTATCGACTTCACCCTTTTGCACAATCGTAACATCCTTCAGCTCCTTGCTCATCAATATCAACTGATTATTCAGATCTTTTTCAAGATCTTTTTCTCCCTTACCTTTGTTAATTTCCAAATTCTTGAAAATTCTCTTAAACTCAATGACATTTGGCGTTATAACGGCATTGTCATGATCTCGAATCAAGTCCAAGTCCTGGCTGATTATAAATAATGCATCGGCATCAAATATAACCGGCAACTTTCTCACCTTTATCTCTTGAATAATTCTCTTAAAACACTTAATCATGACTTCATCTCTACCGAATCCGGGACCAATTATAACAAGCTCGATCTTGTCCAACAATTTATTGATTTTTGACATCACTTTATTTTCGATGTACGAATCAATATCAATCTCGAGACCTTCTTTATTGTACGAATTAAAGTCCCTTAAATAAGGATGCACCATCAAATCGGGCGAGTAGCTCTTAATCACAACACCTGCATTCAATTCACAAACTAGATGAGTCAAATCACAACCGAGCTGGGCAGCTGAATGTGCTGAAAAAAATGGTGCTCCGGTGTAGTCTTCACATCCGCCAATCACCACCAATTTACCGCATTGACCTTTATAAAAATTTGGCAATAATGGTGGTATTATCTTTTTGGTTAATTTAATGAGCTGCTTGCTTGAAAGTTTTGTTAGCGTGGACATTTTAATGCTTTGTAATCTTTAATTACTGTGGATTATGATTGGCGAAGAGAAAAGAAAATAACAATAAAATCGCATTGTTAATTTGCCTTGGTGCACCACCACGTCCGCCTTTGTGGCTTTTTATTAGGTTTCCTTACTTTCCCAACTATTTCTTCCCTCTCTTACTTCTTCTTTCTCTTATGTTATTAAAGTATTATCGTACGAATACAATGTCAAAATTTTTAAAAATCCAATATTTAGCTCCACTGGCAGCAATTGCAGCAGGTTCAGTTTACTACTCAACATTGAACAATACCCCACCAGAAACCATTTTTAAAGGTGATGGTCAGTGGGTTGATTTAAAGCTTACACATATTAAGGATGTGTCAGGTGACTCAAAATTGTTTACTTTTGAATTCCCACACAAGAACGATATTTCAGGTTTGGTTACTGCATCTGCAGTTCTGACCAAATTCGTCACTCCAAAGGGTAGTAACGTTATTAGACCTTATACTCCAGTCAACGATATTGAGCACACCGGTTCTTTGCATCTGCTGATTAAACATTACGAGGGCGGTAAAATGTCTTCTCATATCTTTGGTTTAAAGCCAAACGATACTTTAGCATTTAAAGGTCCAATTGTTAAATGGAAGTGGGCTCCAAACAGTTTCAAAGAAATTTCATTAATTGGTGGTGGTACCGGTATTACACCATTATACCAATTGCTTCATGAAATTTTAAAGAACAAAAACGATAAAACTAAAATTAATTTATTATATGGTTCCAAAACTCCAAAGGATATTTTGTTAAAGCCAGAATTAGATGATTTGGCTAAGAAATTTCCTGAACAATTTAATGTTCAATATTTTGTTGATAAAGCAGACGGTGATGAAAGTAAAGATATTACTGTCGGCTTCATTAATGAATCCGTTTTAAAATCAACTTTACCAAAGGCATCAGAAGATTCTCATGTCTTTGTTTGTGGTCCACCACCATTGTACAAGGCGATTTCCGGTAATAAGGTTTCCCCAAGTGATCAAGGTGAAGTTACTGGTATTTTAGCAGATTTAGGTTTTGATAAATCAAATGTTTTTAAATTTTAATATCTTTTTAAGCATTAAACATTTATATTATACCTTCTTCGTATTTTATATCAATTATTTATTTATTTAAATTTTATTCCGAAACTGAACAATTTCAATAAAAAAAATTACTTTCTTATTTTTTTATTTTTATTATGCGCCTGAAAATTTTTAAATTATTTTTTTTTTTTTATTTTATTTTATCTATACTTTCTTTATTGCATTAATCATTACTGTATTCTATATATACCATGGGTAAAAAGATTTCAAAACATTCAAGAGCAGCACGTCGTGGTGAATTAGCAATTGAAAGTGCCGAATCAAAAGCGCTTTCAGATTTACCAAGATTACAAAAAACAGATACAATTTCACCTATAATTAGATCATCAATTTTAAAAAATGAACAATTATTGAGAAACAAACTAATGAAAAACTCTCCCGACTTGAATAAACGTAAATCTAATATAATTTCCAAAGCAATCAGAACCAAGAAGAAGAAATTTTCAAATATTAATGGTAGATTAGGTCATAAGATTGAAAATTCAATTAAAAGAAATAAAATAGTCTCAAGTTTACGTAAAACTAACTGGGATAAAATTAATGAATTAACGAAAACTTCAATCAATAATGAACTGATCAATAGATCGGATAGTCTTAAAAAAACAAACACAGAAATTGAAAATGATTTATTAATGGAATTAGACGATGACGAAGTTGAAGTTGACGGAACCAATGATAAAACTGAAACTGAAAATGATAACGACGATAACGTTTCCACTTTGATTTCCAAACCAAACGCATTCGAACTACTACTTGAAGATGACGATAATTAATATTTTATAATATATAATATGTAATCTATTCTCTATAATAATCTATAATCTATAAAAACTCTATAAACTTTTTAGATTCTGGCTAATCTCTTGTTCAAATAATTCATCAATTTCATATAAAATATTCTTGGCTTCTTCTCTAACAAAATAGTCATCATCATTATCAACAATATATTTCAATAAAATATCGAGTTGACCACCATATTCTCCAATTAAATGCAATCCATTTTTAACTAAGACTAAGTCATGAATAATACGTAGACTATTGAGCCTGATTAACTCATTTTTTTCAAAATTTAGAATATTTTTGACACAATCAATTATTTCACTTAAAAATGGTTTGATTCTAAATTCAATTTGAACACACAAATTACTAATCATTGTTAAACTTGAATTGAATAATTTATAATCATCTTCGGTTTTATCTTTCAACTGAATGATTTTGAAACAATCATTAATTATTTCATTGACGTCATTTTCATCCAAAATTTTTCCACTTTTTTCAATGAATCTAACTAAAACTTCACCAATTTTCAGTTTTTCATCAATTGCTTTTTTTGAATCAAAAAATCCGGCTAAAAAAATTTTCAATTGAGTTTTATCAAAAATTAATATGTTCGTTAAATTTTTAATACTATTTAGGTAAATAAATGGTTCTTTATCCTTTAATTGCGAAATCAATAAATTGACTGCATATTTCGTACTAATCTGATTTGTTGTAACAGCCAATTTTGTTATAATATCTAATCCGTAAACTCTAATCGATGGTATCGGATCATTAATTGATTTTAATGCAATTTCAAATTGTTTTGAATTTTCATTACTAATAGAATCGACTTCTCCAGTTAGATTTATTGATTTTGAGTTTAGTGATTTCTCGATTGTCTTATTCAAATTATATAAAATTGGTTGAACTTTAATTGGGAATTTTTTTATGTTTGATTTGATTGTGCTCTCAATACTTTTAATCAATTGGGTTTCTTCTTTTGATTTATGTGTATTTGCCAAAATTGTGGCTAAAAATTCAAAAATAGGTGAAATTGATTCAATTTCAGATTCTTCATTTTCATCGTCAGAATCCTCATCGTCAGAATCTCCACCACTATCTTTATTAACTATTTTTAAATTTAATGATTTCCTGTCCGTCGAGCTATATTGAATTAAATATGTTTGGATAAACGTTAATATAGAAATTGGTGATTGTTTTAATTGATCTCTGAAATTTTCAATGATTGATTGGATTAACTTTAGATAGATCAATTTTTCAAATGGGTTTTCTGATGCATATGTAATTGAGTTCTTAGTAAACTTATTCAAAATTAAAACTAAAATTGTATTTAATTTATTTTCATTAATATGGTTTAATTTTTCAATTATTGAATTAAATTCAGTTACATTAAAATCAATTTCATCAAATAACTTTAAAATCATTAGCTTGTTATTCTTATTTAAATTTTCCCCGGGAATAATTTTAATTATTGTTAAATTGTTTTCACCATTAAAAAAATTCCATTTATTGTTAAAAATTGAATAATTTATTAAATTTGTTATTATTAATTCAATCAAATTATTAGAATCTTCAATTGTTAATATTGAAACCAAAAAATTTTCAACTATTTTAAAATCTTTATCATTGCTTTTTTGAAAAATTAAGTACCACCATATAGAAACAATAATTGGTTCAAACAATTGATTTAAAATTGAATCCGATTTTAAATTTCTTGAAAATGATAAGCAAACATTGAAACAATTATTTAATTCGATTTCATCAGTTAAAACAATTAATTCCTTATCATTTTCATTCCCATTCTCATCCCTACTTTCTCTTAGGTTTGGATTAAATTTTATCCAGATCTTTTTAAATAAAAAATCAATCACAATTAGATTGTTTTTTAGGTAAATTTCTGTTACAATTTGGACAACGATCGTTGTCATAATTGGTCTATTAACAAAAACTAAACAATCATAAATTTGGTCAAAAATATTTTCAAAGTAATCTATATTTGACATATTCATGGGTTTTGACGATAATAAAATGTGCACAATGTATTTGATTTTTGAAATTTCGACATCACTATCCTCCCTCAAGCCTAAGGTCAAATCAATTATCGACTCGACACCATTTTCTTTAATCATCAATAAGGATAGTCTATTTAATAAAAATTTTTTAAGTTCATCATTTTCGTTACAATTGTTCATTAAAATTGAATAGAATGAAAGTAATTGGTAAGTTGAACTAAATTTTTCTAAATTAATAAACTCATTAAAAAATCTAATTTTATCTTCACTATCTTCATTTTCGTTTAAATACAAAAAAATTGAAATTGTTAAGACATCTGTAAATCCAGTACCAATCAGAATTAAATCCTTTAAATCACTATCAGTCTTGAAAATCTTTATAAAACTATCTAAAATTTCTATTAGAATTTTTTTGCTTATTTCATTCTCTATTTTGTTATCATCAAAATAATTAATCTTGCTTAATTTGACTGGAATTTTAAAATTTTTTAGTCTTCTTTTATCTAATGGTATTAAGTAGTTACTAGGTATAACTGAATAAATACCCTGAACAATAATTAGATTCATTAATTCTTCCACAACTTTCATATCATATAATGGAATTGAAATCAAATTATTTGATTTATCACCTTCCTTCTTGATCGATAGTTCATTTATTGTATTAATAAAATGTAATAATCTTTCAATAACAAATTCTCTTTTATCCATATGCAAAAAGTTTCTAACATTTTCAGTAAAATTGTCATATAAGTAATTTATTGGATTTTCAACTTTGTTGTATCCATCTAATTGTTTGATAATGTCATCAAATAATTTGCCTAGAGGAGTTGTTCTAATTCTATTTGGAATGCTTCCGGATTTTTGAAACTGCGATAACTGCTTCTTTATCTCTTCTAACTGTTCCTTATCAAATTGGCTCATGATTACTAATTATTAAAAACAAATTCAATAAACAAATGCCATTCTAATTTATCTGCAGACAAAACGAATGCCAATAAAGAAATAGCACAATAATACATCCTTACACCATAAAAAGAATAGTTTAAAATTTTAAAATTTTCATTGATTTTAACGTTTTTAATGAATTTTTTATTGTGATAACTACGGAATATAATAAATAAGTATCGTTAAAAATGTCAAAAGTAACCAGCCTTTCTCAAGATGAAATGGATAATGTTATTTACGATGCTAGATTTGGCGATTTAGAATCACTTAAGGATATCTTTGCAAATGAAGTTGAACCAAAAACGCTAATTAATATTCAAGACAGTGAATCATTGACTACACCAATTCACATGGCAGCTGCAAACGGTAACGAAGAAGTTATTAAGTACTTACTATCAATAATTTCGAAAGATGATGCTAAAAAATTAATTAACAAAAAAAATGACGCTGGTAACACTCCATTGCATTGGGCAGCACTTAATGGACATTTAAACTGCGTCGAGATTTTAATTGAATTTGGTGGTGATCCATTTATAAGGAACAACTATAAGCATGATGTTTTTCATGAGGCAAGCACTAATGATAATGAAGAATTAGAAGATTATTTACTAAAGAAGTTTTGTACTATTGGTGACGACGAAGAAGATGAAGAAGAAACAAATAATAAAGAATTTGATGAATCAAAGATTAAGTTCAGTGAAGGTACCGAAATTGAAAAGGCAAACACCGAAGCTGAAGTTGCAAAAGAGACTGAAGATTGGGTTAATGATTTAAAAGAGAAGACAGATAATTTGAAAGTTGAGGGCTGAGCTGAGAGTAACAGCCACATGGTAATATAATATAGAGATTACAGTGTGGTATGGACTATGATTGAATACATAATACATTAATATAATACAGGTAAATATAAGTAAATACGTTGGTAATAATCCAGTAGTACAACATTTTGTTCGTAATGATCGTTACCCGGAGGTTTGAATTGCCCTTTAAGAAAACAAAAAAACGAAAAAAATTTCGAGACTGAAAAATTCCATTAGATTTGTAAAATATTAATTACAAGAGCAATTACAATTATTTAAACTTATAACTGGTAATCAAATAGCAATGTCAACCGAAGAGCTAGGGTTTGATCCAACGTTAAAAAAGAAGAAGAAATCAAAGGATACTTCAAATGAATCAACAACAACTTCATCACCAGGTGATAATGTCGACGAATTATTTGCAGGCCTAAAAAAAAAGAAAAAGAAAAGTAAAGATGAATCAAATACAAAGGAAACAGAAGAATTAGCTGATAGTTTTGAAGGTTTAAAACTTAAAAAAAAGAAAAAGAAAGCAGTTAAAGCCTTAGAAACTGATGATTTTGATAAACAATTAGAACAAGCAGGTATCGCAGTTGATGAAGCTGAACAAGATTCAAATAAAAAATTAAACTTAATATCATACGAAGACCTATTAAACAGATTTTATGATATTTTAAAAGAAAAAAATCCAGAATTAGCTGGTGGTCAACAACAAAAATTAAAAATTCCACCACCAGAAGTTGGCAGAGATGGTAACAAAAAGACAGTTTTCGCAAATGTTCAAACAATTGCACAAGTTCTACAAAGAAATCCTGAGCATTTAATCCAATATCTTTTTGCTGAATTAGGTACTTCGGGGTCAATTGATGGTGAAAAGAGATTAATTATTAAAGGTAGATTTCAAGCTAAAAATATTGAAGGTGTTTTAAGAAGATATATTCAAGAATATGTTATTTGTAAAACTTGTAAATCGATGAATACTGAATTAAAAAGAGAAAGTACAAATAGATTACACTTCATTGTTTGTAAAGCATGTGGTTCAACTAAGTCTGTTTCTTCAATTAGAACGGGTTATACTGCAAATGTTGGTGCCATGAGAAAGAAGAAATAATTTTAATGTTTTTTAATGTTATTTTTAATTTTAATATCAACTGTTATATTACTATTATTTGATTTTTACTAATATATATTCTCTTTATAAATTTCCCTTTTATTTAAACTATCCCTTAAATTTAAATCATAATCAATGTTAAATAGTTTCAATTGTCTATATTTAAAGTAATTAATTAAAAATTCAATTGAAGTTTTTAGTATAATTAATCCGCCACATGAAATCAAGTTTATAACAAATTCACATTCATCAGGTGTATTAACAAATTTATTAACATTATTAACAAAAAATGGTAATTTGATAACTAATTTTTTACCAATCAATCCACCAATAATTGGAACTATAAACATATCTATCAATTTATTTAAAAATTTGGGTTGTCCAAATAATTCTGAAAAATCAATTTTTAAACTTGTTTTAATAACAAAAAACCAATTCCAGCTCCAGTTTTTATTTTTATTTTCTTTATCTTTGAAATATTCCTGAATTTCATTATTCAATTCAGGTGAAATTTTCTCTTTTAAGCCCCATGGTTGTAAATTCAAATACCAATTAAAGTAAAATATATTGAATGTTAACCTATAGATTATTGAACAGCCAAGTTTAATCCATGGTAGTAAAGAGCAAATTTTGGATGGAATAGTAGAAAATTTCAAGCTATATTGAGTAAAAAGTAATGGTGCATGGATTAAATGAAACAATAGTCCAATATTTAGTTCCATTGGATTAACTAAAAAATAAACCAATGGAAAAAATGATAATATATATTCACTTGCAATATCAAAAGTAATTAGTCCTTGATCTAAAGCTTGATCTAAATTTGGTAATGGGAATTTTTTAATATTAAGTATGCTTGACTGAATTTTATCGGCTCCAATAAATCCCAAAAAAAGATTATGATATTCTGCTATTTGCATTGTTAAATTAATTAGTCCAATCAATGGACTAATTGTTAATACTGAACCAGAAAATAAAAGCGTCAGTTTTTTAATAAAGCTTGTCATCTTTTCAGTGAACCAAAAAATGGAGTAATTATTGGAACTGTAGATAATTGGTTTCTTACATTGGGGACAAGCAAATGCCAAACTCAATTGATACGTGGTATCTCCGTATAGAGGGCCAGATGTTATTAGAGATGTGCCAAAACCGGTTGATCCAATTGGTGGTGGTGATGAGATGCCACCTCTTCTAAGATAATTAGAATATGTTGTGTGCTCTGTGTTAACATTGGAATAAACATCGTTATCTGATCCTAACAATATTTCAAGAGGCGGTATCAAATATCTAGCAAATAATGATGGTGTTTCTCTAGATAGACGATTTTTCTGGCATACAGATAATGATCGAGAAGAAAACCAGGATAATAGACAATCTTGATGAACAGATAATGAACAGGTGCAGGGATAACTCAAAGGACGTGATTTAGTTCCATCACTAAAACAAAGTAAGCAATGATCGTCCATTTTGTTGAATGCTTTGATATGTGGTACAAGACAATGTCAAATATCTCTTGATATCTTTACGTACGTAATGGATCGCGATTTTAGGAAGGTTTAAATTTATTTATCTTTTTATCTTTCTTTCTATCTTCCTCTTTCTATGAAAATTCCTGATTCATATTGTGTATATGTACTGTAAATATTTATTTGTTATTGGTTAAACCATATCTTTTACATAATGCTGCTATAAAACTTGGATCTTTTTCTATGTGAAACTTTGTACGCAAGCAATAACTAAAATATGAGAATGTCCAACTACATATATTTTCTAAAATAACCATGATACCGCATCCTACCAGATTCAAAACAAAATCCACTTCATCTGGTGTGTTGACAATTAAATGTGATAATGTGTATGAGATTCTAAAATGGCTTAATATAGAAACTCCAATAAATTTACCAACGTAGGGAACAAATGCGGTATTAGCAATTTGTAGCAAAACAGATCTTTTGTTGAACAGATTAGAGTAATCATTAATCAAACAAGCCCAAGAGCTGACAAATATTTGCTTTATTTTCTTCATCAACGAGTGCCAACTAGTACGTTCTTTTTCTTCTTCCTCTTCAAAAACTTTTTCGTTTATATAAGATTGTGCATTCCATGCATCGTCAATAGACATGGCATCAGTTAAAAAACATGATTGGGTATTTTGAAACCACTTATAAAACATCTTATTTATTGTCAATCTATATATTAAAATTGATAAAAGTTTAAATCTTGGTAACATAATTAAAATTTTTGAAACATTGCTAATGTTACCATCTGATAAAATTTTGAATCCCCCAAAAACATATTTTGATATGAAAATATTCAATACATTCAATATTATGTGAGATGATGATGAGTTTATTAGTAAAAAAGTGTATGGAACACAATATGCGGATAAAAAAATGTAGTTTGGAGTTGATATAACGTCATTATTTAACGCATCAAATAAATTTGCTGGGAATGCACTTTTGCCAAACATAGATATTATAACGCTATCTTTACAGAGTTTCTCAAGGATATTTGAACCAAATATGGAGAATAGCATCAGTATTGAATTTTTAGTAGAATCAATTATTGTATATGACGTGCCAATAATCAGCATTGCCAGCGTAGACAGCTTATATAATGATGACAATTCATTTATATTATTTAAAAAAATAGATTTGGGAGTTGATAGTAATATTGGGGATCGGCACAGTGGACACTTGATAACGTAGGATTGTTTGGATACAAGTTGTTTGGTGACTATGGTATTATAATACGAAGGAACTGTAAATTTGTTTGTTATTGGAGTTGAAATTAATCCTGGAGTATAATGACTTGGTGTATAATATTTCTGTAATACATGTTCATTCGACTGACTATTGACTAAGTATGACCTAAATCTATCCAACGGAGATTGCTGTTTTAAAAGTTCAACCCTTAAATCAAACAACAGGCATTTTCGATGTGTTGTAAAAGAGCAAGTGCATGGCTGAATAATGTCCTGAGATTCTTGAGATGTTAAGAAAGGCGCTTGTTCTTCAGATGAACAAAGGCAAATATTGCAAGTTGACATTGATTCAGCAAGAAAGAGTCTGATAATTGATAGTGATTAAATTAAAGATCGCGTTTTAAATAAACCGTAGAATCACAGTTAGTTAATTAATTATTAAGAATTATTTACGTTTTCTGGAATGAAGGACTTTACCATTAGGCAAAACCAAATCATCGTCATTCTTCTTTGTGATATTTTTATCATCAGTTTTCACTTTTCCTATTTCTTTTTCATTTTCAATTTCCTCTTCTCCTTCTCCTTCTTCCGTAGTACTTTCTATTTGTTTTTTAAATAATTTTCCAATAGTAGAATTCCATAAGAAGAAAATAAATTTGAAGAAAAACAACTCTTTTAATTCAACACTAGCATTTTCTTCTTTAACTTCGAGAACTCGTAGCTCCTCTGAATCATCATCGGTATTTTCCCTTTGTTTAGCTCTTCTTTCTTTACGGTTTAGTTGCTGTTTTTTAAAGCCAATTAAATTAAATTGGTCATTTTCAGATATTTTTTTAACTGCTTCTTTTTGGTCATCTTCAGATTCAATTTTACCATCATATAGCCAAACACTTCTGTCACTTTTGATAATAAATAATTTATCAACATAGGGAACAAGTTTATCGCCAACAGGCCAAGCAGTAATATCATCGGCAGCATAATCATCAGGGAGTTCCATAACTTTCGGATTTTCCATTCTATCGGCTTTAGCTTTAACATCAACTATGACTTTCTCGATTCTCTTCGCAATCTGCTTCCTATTCAATTTTAAAACAATCCATTGAATAAAATTAAATATAACAACTAATAGAGTAATCACAATAAATATACTTGGTTGATATCTATTTTTAAAAACATATCTACCAGTCTTTGGGTTATATTCAGGGAAGCCTTTACTCAAATAGTAATCATAAATACGACGTTTTTCAACATCTCTTAAAATTGAAATTATAATTGATAATTTTTCAAACTTTTGTTCAGCTTTACGTTTTTCTTTTGATCCTTTAAACTTATCCGGATGCCATTTTCTACTTAATTTTTTGTAACTTTTTTCAATTTCGCTTTCTTTTGGTTTATTTGAATCTAGTTGAAGAAATGAATAGAAGTTTCTTGATTTTGAATTTGAATTTGACTTTTTAGGTTGTAATTGATGATGTAGATTAATAATTTCAATTTCCGACGAAGAAAAATACGCTAAAACAGTTGTTATTAATAATAGCAATGGCAGTAACGTTACTTTCATAGCTACCTAGCTCCTTAAATTAGAAAAGCAGTTAATAACATTAAAGAGAATTGGTTTACAGAATTGAAATGGAAAATGGAAAATGAAAAATAAAAGATGCGCATTTCTTTTTGAACACGACAACATAATTATTGTTGCCAGTCGGATTTTTATTAAAATTATTACAAACTGTTATAAATGTTATAGATTTCTATAAATTATGTATGATTTACACATAATTTATTTGAGAGGATCAACCTCTAACCTTTTGTCTATTCAACATTTTTCTTTGCTTTCTTTCCTTTTGTCTTTGAGATAATTTTTGTTGCTCTTCTGGAGTCATACTAGCTTTAACCTTTTTTTGTTCTTCCAACTTTTTGGTATTTAAAACTTCCTTCTTTTCATCATCCAAAATTTTTTTCAATTTATTGTATTCATTTTCCCTGGTTTTCTTAATTTTTCTAGTCAATTCAGGTCTGAAAGTACCTTTATTAACAATTGAATCCAAGTAATCATTAACGATATAAGAAACCAAATTTGAAATTGATTCAACGGCAGTTTTCGATGTTGGTGCACTAAATTGAATGATTAATTTTTTACATGGTTTTAATTCCGCAATTCTTGTTGGCTTTTCATTTTGTTGATCAGTAATTGCAATATATTTTAGAAGTGATTTATTAGATTCTAATAAGTCAGATAATTTTTTATTAAATAAAACATCGTTCATTTCTGGAACTTCATTCATGAAAACAAATTCAACTGGTAACTTTGGTGATTCAGCAGTTTTAGTTAAAGATAAAAAATAATTTGATGACCTGAAATCATTCATGTTACTTTTAGTCACAATTGCCCAAATAAAATTATCAAATTTTTCACTGGCTTCTTCATCATATTTGAATTCTATTGTAATTAAATCTTGTGGAACTGCAACTGAATCGGTGAAAAACGAAATCAAATATTCCATTGACCATAAGAAAAGATTTTGTCTTGCCTGTAGCTTAATTTTTGTTATCATTGATTCAATTCTTAATCTACCTGTTGCATATAAGGTAAAATTCTGGCCATCATCTTGGGCAACTAATTCCTTCGACGTAACACCGACTTGGAAAAAGTTTTCTTTTAATGTTGGTAAAATTGAATCAATAAAGTTATCAACTAATTTTTTATTATATCTAGAACCAAAATAAAATGTTAAAAAGTAAATGAAAATAAATCCAATGGACATCATTTCAACCCTCCATGGATAAAGAGAAAGTCTTTCCCATAAAGACATCTCCAAAATCGCTTCAATGGGATAATCATTCAAGTCTGCCATTTTGCTACTATTTGAGATACGAAAGATATAAAAGATGAATGATGAAAGATAAAATATAGAAGATAAACGATTATAAAACTCTCGAAATTAAATTGTTGGAAAAAACTCGACGCTTTTTTTCCCTCGTTTACTAATTTCAAATTCAATCCAATTTTCATTACTTTTATTGTTACCGTTATTGTTACTGTACTTTGAATGTGTTTCTAAAATATATCTACTTCAAATAAAACTATATAAATAATAAGGTAATTAATATAATATATACATGCCATTGTAATCATCCTTAATGTTTACCACTACCCAGTTCGCCAACATCCAGTCTAGAGTTTCTGATATAGTAATGTCTGTTTCTTGGTCTGTATTTAATAGGTCTTCTAACAACATCGACTCTTAAAATGTTCGGATGGAAAATTGGAATTATCATTTCAACACCTAAACCAGTGATCTTATTTCTCACTAAAATATTTGAAGCAATACCTTTTCTTTTAACCATGATAACTTGACCTGTAACTGGTTTTTGATTCTTGTACACCACAGTGACAATATCATCTGCTCTAAGTCTCTCTGGATTCTTTAAATTAATTAATTTTCTTTTCGATTCGTTTTTATCAAACCTCTGATATTGTGATTGCTTGACGTAGTCCATTAATTTTTGTCCATTTCTAAGTGGTGGTAATGACGCATAAACAGCCATAGGTTTTTTTTCTTTCATGGAAAGCGACACAGCGGACGACTTAAACGTTCTAGTGAATAGTCTGGAAAACATTTTCTAAGTTCTTTGATGTATTAAACTGCTACTACGAAGAAAGCAAAGAGATGTAAAATAAGAACGAATTGAAGCTGAGAATATAAAATTGAAATTGGAAATGAAAAATTTCTCGCTGATTAAAATTCAATTCTTCATTCTTTTCTAATATACAATACTATAAACTAATAAGTTAATAATTTACTATATGCCATTCCATGTTATCTCATTCTAGTATTTTGTAATCAATATCCTCATTGTAATCTTCGACAACTTTCTCGTCGACTTTCCAAACATGAACAATATTATCATCAGAACAACTACAAACACACCATTCAATTTCATTATTAAACTGAAAGTCATTAACACCACCTGTATGTCCACCATGCATCATTAGCAACTCTGGAACACCGTCTTCCATTTCATCTGGTAGCTGTTCTTCACCTATCTTATTAATGTCCCATAAAATAACCCTTCTATCCAGCGATGAACTGCCAATAACATTCTCATGAAATGGATCCCACTCAACATTGGTGATGGATTTTGTATGTCCCATCATAACATGCAACGGTTTTTCAATTCTTCTAATATCGTAAAGATAAACATTGGAATCTTCAGCACCAAATGCAATCAAATTTTCTGAAAATTTGCTAAAACTTAATGTGTTAAACGTAGTGTCTTTATTTAATATTGTATCAATAACTGATGAATTAGTTCTCTTATCATTATAACAAAATTTTTTATCTTCACCAACGCTACCAAACATACTACTGTTGAATTCATGCCATCTAACATCATTCACAATATCTTCATGGCACTTAACAATTTCAGTTGGCTTTAAACTTTCTTTGTAGTTCCAAATTGCAATTGTTTTATCATCACCACATGTTGCTAGCTCACCTTCATTATTTCTATTCCATGATAATCCAAATCCATTCAAATTATGATGCTTCAGTTCAACTTTATTGATTTCATTCATTTTATCATCTAGCTCATAGACAAAAACTTCTCCAGTTCCATTAATGCTACCAAAAATTCTCCCATTTTGAGGCATAACCCTAACTCTATTAATTTCACAATCTTGCTCAAATTTTTTAGAAATTTTCAACCTTGAATTGACAGTTTCCAATTCTTCCTCTGTTAATTCAATGTTTTCCGTAATAGATTTTGGTAGTTGCATTGATGCAATTTTCAAATAGTTAACATCTTCACCTGATGTATGGGTTGTTAAAACAAGATTTCTAACAGTTGCATATTTACTATCTTTTGTCTTGTTTATAAAAGTACCACTCGGAATAAACTGAATTGAAAGTGAAGGCCAAGTGAGTGCTGTTTCACTAATAAATGAGTACATATATCGACAATTTTTACGCCATAACTTATATTCTTCTAAAATGGTTTGTTCTGAATCACCACCCTCGTCTTCCTTAGATTCGTTGTCTTCATCATCTCCATCTTCTATGTCATCAGTTGGTAAGTCTTTAATACTTAAATCAGTCATTGTTGTCTCTACGAAGAAAACAGTGTTATTTTACGAGTTTAAAAAATAAAAATGAAATAAAGTAGAAATTAAACGCGTTTCTATTTTTCATTCTTTTTCATTTCAACTTAATAGAATATGCTCATGATTGAAGAGTATTTGAACGTACTCCGTGAATATGGCGTTGGCTACTGTGAATCGATTAATTTAGTGAACGAAAATTATTTAGAAATTGAATGGTTGGAAAAATCCGGTGTTTTCAACGTATTTGTTGGTGTTAATGGTTGGTTTTATGCTGATGATGTTGATGATGTATATCCAACATTTGAATCATTGGCCCTAAATAAAAGTAAAAGGTTCAGTACTCAGTGGAATGATAAATTAATAGAAAAACTTAAGAGTATTAAATAAAACAAAATTATACAAAAAAATATACAAAACTAACAATTTGAAAATTTAAAGTTACTATGACTAAATTCTACCAGAATTTAATAATAGATTAATATGTTGTCTTAAAAATTCATCATCATAAAATCCGGATTTTCTCACAACTTCTTCGTCAATCATACCATCTTTACCAAATGACATTGAATCACTACTTAGAATCTTTAAGTATTCTTCATTTTTATCTAAGATTTGTTCTAAAAATTGTGCAGGGTTTTCACTTAAATTCTCATAAAAATCATATTTCATTTTTGAATAGTTTAGTAATTGCAAATTCAACTTCAAGTTTTCATCTAATCTAATTAAATCATTCATACTTTTTTTATCTAAAATTTGTTCATTCAATAATTTACCGAGATCTTCTAATTCATTCTGACCACTTTTTTTACCTTCCAATAATCCTTTATTGACTCTTATATCCAGGACAATTTCACCAATTGTGGTATTTTTCAATGTATTGACATGATATTGAATTCTAACTGGGTCAATAGGTTTTAATAATTTACCTCCAACCATTTCCATAACCTGAGGCATTGTAATACTACTAATAGCAAATATTTTATATAATAATTCGTCTGCCTTAATGGCAATAATTTTTTGTCCAGTGTTTTTATCTGTAATATTATTATTATTAGTGACTGTATTGTTTGTTGAAATAACACTTGCTTTTTCACCATCTTGATCAATGTTTTGAATTTCAAACAATCCGTTAACTTTGGCGTACCAAAATATTCTGCGGATACATTCACTTTGTGTAATTTCCTTTTCTCCAACTAATTCTATTAGTGCATCATTAACAATTTTTAATTTAATTGGAAAAGTCCTTGGTTGAATTACAACATTTGCAATTACTTCTCTTTCATCGTCAACACCATTTTTAATACTAACACCACCTCTTTTAATATCCATACCGTCAAACTGTTTATTTAATCTTTCACTTTCCGGCAACGAGGGATTAAAATGCCATTCAACTAGTTTTGCATTTGTACCTGCAGATCCTGGACTTGAAACAGGTTTTAAAACCAATGATTCATCATTACCATCAGCAGCTTTCAACTCGACAGATAATCCTGATAAAAATGATGACATCTTTCTTCTGTTTGATGATTCTAGTGGTTCGTTATCATTTAATAGTCTACCCTCGATTCGTAATGTCCATGATGGTTCTCCCGTACCAGTTTTTTGTTCCTGCCATGGTTGGTTTTCTGAGGTATTATAAATAAAAATACGCAAGGTATCCCAACCATCAGAATTTAAGCCATTATCAACCAGTTGTGATGATGCTAATTGTTGTTGATAATCTTGAATATCAAGTAGTTTTTTATTAATCATTAAATCAAGTGAACGTTCACGAGATTGTAACTCCAGATATAGTTTAACTTTGTCTGGAAATTGTGACAACAGATCTGGCGAGATGGTAATATCTGTTGGTTTTAATTGAATTGGAGGAGAATTTGAAGTGGCATTGGTGTTTGCCTTTGTCGTAGTATCCTTCTGCATTATTCTTATTCTTTGTACTAATTTTCGACAAGTCGTTGTTTGTTGTTGTGGAAGAAAACTTGAATTAAGTGAGTTTTCAGTATGGTTTTTTTTTCTTAATTTTTCTGTACAATTTCGCGGTCAAATTTGTCAATGCTTCCTTCTACCTTTTTACTATTAATGTTTTAATGTTTTAATGCTTCCATAGTAAAATTTTTACTTTTATTTATTTTATTTTATAGTTTAAATACATAAAAATTAATTTTTACCTTCTTTGGTTAACTCTTCCACGATGGCAGATTCAATGGTCTTTAAATTAGCTGTTTCAATTAATCTAATTTTTTTAGGCATACTTGACAGTTTCTTTAATTCATCAGGCAAAACATCATTCTCAAAAGAATAGTTGGAAAATTCTCCCAAAGCTTGATTAACAACTTCAGAAAATTTAGCTGGATGAGCTGTCGATAACGAAATATAATAAGTTCTATCATCATCTTTATCTTGTTCATCCATTTTTTTCAAACAAGTTGTAATACCAACAGAACTATGTGGATCTAAAATATATCTATTTGAGGTAGATTCATAAGTTGCTTTAATAGTTGCCACTGTTTCTTCGTTGGTAACAGTTGCCGAGTCCATAATTGATTGAGCCAATTTTAATGTTTCAGGACTAACTTCAAATAAACCTTTTGAAGCTAATAATGACATATATTTATTCATTAATTCACCTGTTTTTAAATCATCATTTTTACCTTCAGTTGATCTGATCATATACCATAAGAATCTTTCAAAATTAGAAGAAACACAAATATCCATTGCTGGTGAATATGTGACTTTAACATCGACTTTATCATATTTACCAGTATTTAAAAATCTATTAAGGATATTGTTCTCATTTGTAGCAACGACTAATTTTTCAATTGGTAATCCCATTTGTTCAGCATAAAATCCAGCTAAAATATCACCAAAGTTACCTGACGGAACAACGTATTTAATTTTTGAATCTTCTGGAATTTGTTTTTTCAATTGGAAATAAGAATAAAAATAGTATGTAATTTGGGCTAAAATTCTAGCCCAATTAATTGAATTAACGGCACCAATATGATATTTATCGTTAAATTTAACATCATTAAAAACTTCCTTAACTAATGATTGACAATCGTCAAAGGTACCTTTAACTGAAAAAGTATGAATGTTGTCATCAGTGACAGTTGTCATCTGTTCTTCTTGTAAAGGAGAAACTCTACCGGTTGGATACATGATAAAAACTGAAACATCTTTTTTATTTCTTAAACCGTAAATTGCAGCAGAACCGGTATCACCTGAAGTTGCACCAACGACTGTAATAATATCTCTTTCGTCACCTTCCTTTTTATTTGCATTTTTTCTACTTAAAAAATATTCAAATAAGTTACCAACAAATTGTAAAGCAACATCTTTAAATGCATAGGTTGGACCGTGAAACAATTCTAATAAATATAAATTGCTTTTTGAGTCAATCTTAACCAGTGGCGTAACCTCTTTTGATCTGAATGTTGAATAAGAATTTTCAATCAATTTTTTTAAATCAGAATGAGGAATTTCAGATTCATTAATATATAAACTTAAAATATTAAAAGCCAGTTCTTGAAATGATAAATCTTTCCATTTTGTAATAAAATCACTTGGTAATTTTGGAATGACAGATGGAATAAATAAACCACCATCTTTGGCAAGACCAGTCATAATTGCATCTTCAAAAGACACGGATTGTTCAGTTGATGAGCGAGTGGATCTATAGGATTGAGTAGACATTTTCTAGCTTATTGCAATAACACAAAGTGAATAATAAATGAAGTATGAAAAAGCGAAAAAAAATTAACCTTGGAAAACATAAAGCTGACTCACATTATACTGAAACTTTTGTTTAAAGGCCTCGTGCAGAAGAAAAAGTTTCTAGTTTTCGTTTTTTTTTTTCACCACTCGAATAAAAAAAAACTGTTAAGACAACGTTATTTTGTCCATGTATTAAATTATGATAGAGACTTAAGACAAGCTACAAGGCTAAAAAATTATGCGTATGCTAATTAAGTCTTATAAATTAAAAAAAAAAAAAAGATAAAAGATTCTTGGTAGAAAATACCAAGACGGCTTCTAAAAAAGGTTAGGTCCTACCCGGATTCGAACTGGGGTTTCCTGAATCAGAATCAAATGTGATAACCACTACACTATAGGACCTTAGTGCCCAGAGATTGCAGATTGTGGCACCTGATATTGTGCACTAAGTTACTAAATTATTAATATTTTGTGAAATTTTATTTAAGGACAGGCTAGGTAACTAAAGATCTACTATCTTAAGCACAGTTTTATAATAATTAGTACATGTAGCGTTGCAAGGTGACCCTTCCACTCAACTAATTAAACAATTTTACATGGAAATTAGAAAGAATTGGGAAATATTACTAATGTTATAGTCCAAAAATATTATTATTACTATGGTCTTTATGTTACAATAAATTGAGGCAATCTTGTTGCTACTTTGAATAAAACATATTTTGATTATAGTTTTATTTATTCGATTTAGAGAATTTTGTAAACTGAATTAGGTTTTCAACTATTCTGAATTTTAATTGACAATTTTATATAACCTAATTATTTATGACTTATGAGTTAACATCCGTTGCACAATTGTCAATGAAAAGTATTCACTTATCCAGTCACAAGACCACATCCGCAATTGTTTCTCCAGTGAACGTTCTCCTAATCATCATATATGCTTTTTGGAGGGTGATGATTACAAAAAACACTTTACCTTACTGACGGAGATGTTGGATTTCAATATGAAAGCCTATGTCTTGAGAATCTATAAATAAATGCTTGTAATTTCAGTCATTAATCATAATCAATAAAATAGTTTGCTTATCAAAATATATATGACGATATAAATAGCATGTCCTGAATAAATTAGCGTAATAAATCACTGAATAATTTAGAATAATTTTATAATTTTATCACCACAAAACAAATGGCCCATATTTTTTTTTTGTTTCATTTCTAAAGTGATGATGTATTTACAAATTATCAATAACTCTACATGTCAACCTCAAAATTATATTGATTGGTGTATTTTTAAATTTAATAACAAATCTTTTCTAAAATAAGCTCTATTGTTTCAAAATAATACTTTCATCATATTTTCATTGTTTTATCTTGTACCAATTTGTAAAGTTTTTTCCATTTATCAATGATCTTGTATGACTAAAATTCGAGTAATAGAAGACCTTATTTGTTTGTTTAAGGGACATTTTGCTAGCTTATATAATAGTATAAAATTTTCAAATATAGGGATCAGAATACTAATTTTTGATGTTTTAACCTGGCACCCTTTTCTAAAGCTCAACAAATAAAATCCAAAAGTTGCAAAGCACCATAAGAGCGAAAGCTAATAGGAAACACGGGAATCGTTTTTATCGAAGGTTTTTTTTACCTTGAAAAACTATCGTAAAAGCACTTTAAGGAAATACAAAAAAAAAGGTTTGTTTTTATTTTGTTATTTAAAATTAAGTATCATTTATGGGCATAATAGAAATCCTTGTCGAGTACTTACAAATTTTAATAGACAAGAATATAATCACTTATGCTTACAGTATAATGTAACGTCAATCATTCTCAAAATATAAAAAACTATTCTATTTCCGTATTCATGAAACTAGAAATTTGAGATGAATACCGCCGCTTTCAGGAAAATTTACCTTATCTGATATTTTTTTTAGATTTAAAGCAAGTCAATAATAGGTACCATGGGACTACTATATATATATGCTGATTATTCATCAATAAACATAAAAAATGACGGACAGCAATCTACCATCTTACTCGAACCTATCATGTTTCGGCCGAATTTCCTATTTTGTGAAAAGCAATCAGTTCAATTTTTTCAGCTGATCAAACTTATAAATACAATAAATGTAGCTCTTTCAAAAATAATAAACTCAGAAGGCATTTTTTTTTAACAATGATATAAAGGCTATGATTTCGGCTTCAATTATAATCAAATCTCCGCTTGATACAGTTGTTTCTACCTTTAAAGATTTTGAATCTTACCCACAGTGGGCATCATTTCTTGAAAAGATAGAGTATTCTTCTTTGAATGTGGGTGATAGTATCAAAGTCACCTCAACGCTCCCAGATTTAGGAAAACAGAACATTTTTAATCCCATTATATTAGTTAATGAAGATAATTGTTTTGAATGGAGCGCTAATCTATTTTCTAACTACATTTTCCAGGGTACCCACTCTTTTCAGTTTCTAAGTTTACCAGATGGTACAACCGAAGTTATTCAGTCTGAAAGCTTCACAGGTGCTTTAAGTTGGCCTATTATGAAAATGATTGGACAAGATACTGAGCATGGATTTCAGAATTTCAATCAATCTTTGAAAGAAAGGGTGGAATCAAAAATTTGAACCTTTATTTGAACCACATAGTTTTTTATCTTTGTAAAAAAATTTCATGCTTTTATATACCAGTTTATAGTAATAATCAGCATCACTCAATGGTCCGAACAATTTCGGGATTTGAATCGGAGTTGCGAAATTGTATTTACCATCTAAGTATAAAAACGGAAATGTTATTTTAATAATGTAAGACTATAAACAAGACAATGTTAAATAAAATATAAAAAGGTTAAATGATAATAATGAAATAAAAACAAATTAATAATTAGGGAAAAAAAAAGTTAACAAGAGTAATCTAATTTGTATGAACTGCATGATAACGTTTACCTCTAAAACCAAATAATTGTTGATTAAATTGGAACACCTCTTGAGGATTTAAATCGTTTAATTCCCACTTGGTTGAACCAAACAGGTTTGGTGATTTGTCAAATAAAATATCCATATCATCACTAAAATTTTCAGTTAGGAATTCAAAGTTACTATTATTATTACCCTCGTGGAAGCCCGTGACAAAAACTGCACATTTTGATTCTAATAAACCTGGAATTGTCTTTGACCACATTTCAATTGATTCAGGTGACTTAAATCTTGGATGGAAACAGAAAAACATATCTAAGTATGGATCATATGGGAAAAAATCTTGAGCTTCATGCAAAACATTGAAGTCCTGAGTATGATAAACAAAACATAATGTATCATCGACTCTCTTAACAATTGGTCTATCACTAGCCAAATACTGTTTCTTTTCTCTATCAAAGTAAGATTGTGGACCGACAAAATGTAATTCGAAACTAACACCAGGGAATAAATACGTCAATTCTTTCCAGATATGTGCGGGTAATAAAGATTCTGATCTTGAATTTAAAAAGAAAAATCTAATTGGTCTATCTTTGAACCCTGATAATCTAGTTTGTGGGTATAATGAATATCTTAAAGCTGCTAAAGATTTTAGACCTTCAACATGTAATGGCCCTTTATTTTTCAAAAAATATGGAGAAAACTGATGCAGAATTGCACCTATTGTAACAGGATAACTCAACATTTTAGTAACAACAGCTAACTGAAATTCTGTATCCATTGAGTAAAAACCTCTCGTGTAAAAATAAGTATCCCAACTTGCCATATTCACCAGATTATCTTGCTTTTGAACATTTGGAAAATCAAACTCTGGGAATGGCCTACCTGATCTCAAATCATGTTCATAAATATTAACTTTTTTTAATAATTCATATCTTTTTGATTCATGATAATCTTTATCTAATTCCCAAGCTTCTTTTGAATGATGTGTAGGAATTCCTGAAATTGGGCAAGTATAATTAATATCTAAATCTGTAACCGGACACTTTGCTTTTGCTCTAATTGTAGCAGCTCTCATTCTCAAATCTGGACACGGTGATTGGTCCCATGGATGAAACCTGTTTTCAGGAGTTGGAACATCTGGTGAAGGAGGTGGATCTAAACAAAGCACACTCCTTATAAAACTACCAAAAGGACGAGATTGCTTAACTGCAGCTAACTTGTATATATTTGTTGCGAACATTGCTGGTTGCTTTGGTATACTAGCAATTGGAAATAAACAGTTGTATACACAAATTGATTTATTAGAGGAAACAATTTTCAATTGTGGTGCGTGGAAAAATTTGCAGGTTGAGTTTCTTACCGTTATTTAATTTGATCTAGTTTGATTTAGAATTTGTTATAAAGTTATATGTGAAAAAAGAATATTGCTGTAGTTTTTAACGTTTAATTTTGAACTTATGGCTGCTATAATTATTCCTGCGTTACTTTTACTCTTGTATTATACCTATGATAATACGCGGGAAAATTGTTAAGTGATTACGTAGATTTTACTACATTGCTACTAGCTCTTATTAGATCTTCTTAATTAATTACGACGATTAATTATGTTACCGATATGTAACTTATTTTTTACTCTCTTCTATCTGATTAGTAATTAACCGTGGTTAATACAAACAAGTAGGATGTTTAAATAGGTAGGTAAAATGACACATGAGCGAGAAACTGAACATTTTTCTGAAACTTTCTTGTTCCATTAATTTCTTTCCTGATTACTGTTATAAATCATCAAAAACATGAATGACAACACAATACCATTGAAAATAACAGCCATAATACTTTCACCAGATACTCAGTCCGTCATAAAGACTTTTACTTTAGAGATGAACTTTGATTCTGATCCGAATATATCGGGATCTCAATGGATTACTTATCTGGCATCAAAATTCCCGAAGATAACAATAACATCTCTTGTAATTAACGACAAAACTATAAATAACACAAATGAAATACTTTTAGATTATATCGGCAGCAGTAATTCGTTAATTGAAATCCCTGTCACGATAACTGGTACATTAAAAGACGGAGAATATCTTGATAATATTAATACGGATGAAGAGGTTTTCCGTGAGAATCAAGATAAGGCCACTACTTTAAATTCACCATTTTTTGAACTTGAAAAAGATTTAAAGCCCAGTATGTTTGTTGAAAATATCAGATTAAATGATGGTAAAAAATATAAATTATCGGGTCATAGTTATGATCAATTGGAAAATTCCGATGTCCTTGTTGACCAAACTGCCACATCATCAACAACATATATTCTTACTGATCCTCTTAGTGGTGAAGAAATTGAATTGAGTTCACAACAATGCATTTTAATGGATTCTAAAAGAGAATCCGAAGGATATTTACCTTACCTACTAATAAATAATAGTGCTAGAAGTCAAGTTGCAAAATTGGGTAATTTAGAATTATTGCAGATTAATATGGATATTAACAGTAACAAGAATAAAAACCAGGATACCAACCATTACAGATCGATGATGACAGATAAATTTGATAAAATTATAAAAAATCAAGATGAAATGATGAAATTAAAGACTATTATCAATGACGATAACAATGATGTCAATGAAATATTAAAGATGGTTGACCAGGAAACAACCAACGAGATTCAATTTTCATTTGATAAAGTTATAGGAAATATAAGAGCCATTGAGGCAAGTGAAGCTCAAAATAATGCTACAGTTAATAACGTAGATAATAATTTAGGATTTATCCAAACATCTAGAGATATGTTAAGCAGATGGATTTTTAATGGATTATTATTGAGCGTTGGTAAAGTTATTACTGATTTGTTATTTAAAATGATATTTGTCAAATTGATATTGCAAGAAACCGGAATTACAAACATAATTTTACAATTAATTATTATGCTTCCACTACTTTTGATGGACTCAGTTATTGAATTGTTTGAAGAATTAGGCGCACAAATTTCGCCCGTTTTTGGAACCACAGGTGTTGTATTAAGAATAATTAGGACAACCATAAAAGAATCTGTTAACAATTTGTGCTTATTTATAGTCAATGTGGGTATTGGTAATAATAGATCTGTTTTGATGATAAGCACAGAAGAAGATCCAAATCCGGAGGAAAGGGTTAACAAGCATAAGTATTTGAATATCTTGCTGATCATATTGCAAGATTTCTTGCTATTTTTTGGTACAGTTATTCCGAAAGTGTTGGAGTTGTATCAATATGAAATTTTGAAGAGACAAGAACTAGTGAAAAAGCAAAAACTAGAAAGAGAAATAGAGACGAAGAAAGAAAGAGAAAGAGAAAGAGAAAGAGAAAGAGAAAGAGATAGACAAGAAGCTTTGAAGAAGAGTGCTGAAGAAACCAACCAATCCAAGGAATACAAAGAAGAAGGTGAAGAAGAAGATAAAGAAGAAGGTGAAGAAGACGAGAAAGAAGAAGGTGAAGAAGACGAGAAAGAAGAAGAGAAGGATGAGAGAAAGGATGAAACGAAGGATGAAGAGTGGGACAAAGAGAAAGAAGAAGAAGGGATTCCTGTATAATTAAGCTATGAAAGTAAATTATATAATAAGATTACTGAGTTTTACAACTATTGTGGTGTCGCTAAACGTAGAAAGTGCTAGAATCAACGTAAAAATCACTAAGGCCGATCAGGGTCGCATGCCCGGACGAGAACCAGCGGTATATTAACCATCATAATTTGCGTACGATTTATAATCATCAGCTAATATAGATAACATAGATATTGGCCATATACTAAGGATAACATACAATGGATGAAATAATCAGTACCATTGTCATAAGCGACATCGAGTTTAGTCAGCTGTGTTTGAAAATGCGGTCTAGTTTCCTCTGCAATCAGGGTAGCTATCGAGATAAATAATCGCACCTTTCGCCACTTCTTTTCACTTCCACATTTCTCTCTCATACTTCTTCTTCTTCTTCTTCTTCTTTTACATTGTAGATCAATTAATAACATACTCAATTACATAATGGCTCCTCAAGTTCAAAAACCAGCTCCAACTTTCACAAAGACTGCCGTCGTTAACGGTACTTTCGAAGAAATTTCCCTTGAACAATACAAGGGTAAATGGGTCTTATTGGCCTTCATTCCAATGGCTTTCACTTTTGTTTGTCCAACTGAAATTATTGCCTACTCTGAAAAGGCTAAACAATTTGCTGGTAAGGATTGTGAAGTTTTATTTGCTTCCACCGATTCTGAATACTCTTTATTAGCTTGGACTAATGTTGCAAGAGCTGATGGTGGTTTAGGCCCAGTCAACATCCCATTAATCAGTGACAGAAACTTATCCTTATCCAAGGATTACGGTGTTTTAATTGAAGAAGAAGGTATTGATTTGAGAGGTATCTTTTTAATTGATCCAAAGGGTACTTTGAGACAAATTACTATCAACGACTTACCAGTCGGTAGAAGTGTTGAAGAATCTTACAGATTATTAGAAGCTTTCCAATTCACTGATGTTCATGGTGAAGTTTGTCCTGCTAACTGGACTCCAGGTGCTGATACCATCATCCCAGAACCAGAAAACTCTAAAAAATACTTCTCCAAACACGGTTAAAAAGAGAATTTTAGATGATTTTAGACTTTTAAAAATATCAGATTCAGAATTTACAATATAAAATTTTGTTTTTTATTCTACTATATTTTATAACTTTTTTTTAATGATATCAGTTGTTATTAATTTTTTCTTCGATTGTAATATCCGTATATGGAAATCAAATAATAAAATGACCGACATGGTCCTAGTTTCCCAATTAGGAAAAAACGTTTGATTGATTCTTGAACTTGACATTCAGTCTTAAAATGTTTTCAATACCCTTGTCAACAACTAACAATTCAACTTTGCATGCTATCACATCAGGATACGAGAATTCGAACTCTAAAACATCAGTCAATTTTTTTTCATTTGTATCCTTTGTGCCATCTGGTGTTTTAAAATTATAAAGATCATTAGTACCATAAAATATATCAGGCTCAGTAAGCTCAAATTTTTTTTTAACAAGCTCTGCAAATTCTTTACAAGTAATATCAGTATCATTTAATTCAATATCTTCAATTCTATTTCCACAAACAGAACAATTCTCTAATTTATGATATTCATCACTAACTGCAACAACTCCAACTTCCCCATTGTAATACATTGTACCTCTAAGATTAGGATTGCAACTGGTAATAAATTTGAAAGCTTCATTACAACATGCAGCAGCAATAATAGCATTTGTTGATGCAATTGCTGGTATAATATTTTTGACCACACCTAAAGTTTCAGATTTTGTAACTCCTTCTATTCCAAATTTTAATGCTCTTTTCAATGCTAATTGATACATCCACTCAACATGTTCTGGAATGTCTGCGTCAAACTCTATATCAGGATAAATTTTACCCCATTCTAATTGATGTGCCCATTCAATACAATGTTCAGGTAATCTTGGAGTTGATGCCAAAGTGCATAATGGATATGTTTTTTTTTCTGGAACAAGTGGCATATAGCATTCAAAACATGCTGTAATTGTAGGAATTATTAATTTAACTGAACCTTGGAAACCTTCTGTACCTCCATCAATCATTGGAATATATTGTCCATGTACTATTGCTATATCGACCAGCGTCTTATTAATCCACCTTCTAGCTTCAATACTATCCAATCCACAAACTACCATTGTAAATTGTCTATAAAAATTTTCATCAAAATCTTGAATTTTATTATAATATGATTTAATTCTGGTAGATTTAACTCTATTATTAACAAAATTTGCAGCAGTTGTTGCCTTTGGTTTACCCACATCACTTAAAGTAAATAAAAATTGTCTATTAAGATTTGTTAACTCAATTGTATCCATATCAATAACCGTTATTTTCCTGAAGCCTGATAACACTAAATCTTTTAAAATTTCACATCCTAATCCACCTGCACCTATAACTAAGATGTTCGAATTTTTCAATTCATCATTTGACGCTGGATATTCATATTCTTGATCAGTAAACGGTCCTGAACTTTTTAATATTGGCAAATATGACAATGCAGGATTTCTGGTCATAATTGTATTAATAAATTCTGCTTCTACTACTTGCTTATGCTTGCTAAGAATATTTTCCATGTGATACAAAAAATTGAACTGGATGCGAGTGTTTTTTTTTACTCAATCAAGTACCGTTCATGTTTTGCATTCTAGTTTACACAAAAAAAAAAAAATTTAAATAAGTTTAACAGCTCTTCTAATTCTACCTCCTTTAAAATTATATAAAGCTTTTTTACTTCTGGGAACATCTTGTAAGTTTCTCCATGCTTCCTGAATGTGTTCAACTTGAATAGGCTTAGAATCATTACTCGGTTCATCAAATAGGTATCTCCTTCTACCTAAAATCTCTTCGTTATTCCCGCTTCCATTTAATTTTTTTATTCTTAAAGCTTCTTCTGTTATAGAACAAACCATTTCAAAAGTCAGAAATCCTAAAATATCAATAACATCATCGTTGGGTCTACTTTCAGCAATTTGTGACATACCACACCACTCTCTAAATCTTTTACTTTTTCTAAATGTAAAACTTGCTTGACGACATTCAGACCAATGGACATATTCCTTTTGTGTCATATTTTTAGTACGTTCATCATTCTGTTTTAATCTCTTAATTTGTGCCAAAACTGCATCTCTTTCCTCTTCATCCACCTTTTCTTCATCAATACCAATCAATGGCTGTTCATTAAACATATATTCCAGTTCCCAAGGTAATCTAATTTGTGACTTTTTTTGTCTAGCTAGCATTTTACCCTCCACTCCAGCGCTACTCGAACCATTTGTACCACCAGAACCACCTGCACCTGATTCATCAATTAGTTCTCCACCTGCAGCTGCAGCTGCTAAATCTCCATTTTCTTGCTCTTTTGCATTCTTACGAACATCTTTCCACGATAAATATGTACGTAATCTATTAACTTTAGCTTTATCGTGCCTAATTAAAAATATAACATCTTCAGGTAGTATTGATCTCTGGCCTCTAGCATTTGCAGTCCTTTGTGAATGTAGAATTAACCACACAACTTGATCTTTCACAATATCTTCAATCAGTTCGGTGGTTCTTTCCGGCGGATCATTGGTTTCACCTGAAACAAACATCATTTGCTGAATCTCAATTCTATATTTGAATCTATTCTTATCCCTAGGCAGATCCACATTATTGTTATTGACCGAAGAATTGTTATAATTTCCAGTTGTATTTGAATTGGAGCCTGCCGTCTTATTAGATGTATTGGAATTACCACCAGCTGAAGTAGAATTAACATTTGAGGTGGTATTAGTATTGGCATTTTTGCTAACAGACTTTTTGGTCTTACTAACAGGTGTGGTCGTCTTTTTAGCATTCTTTGTATCTGCCTTTACTTTACTTGTACCCATTTTTGATTAAGAGTTTATTTAACAACAAAGGAAAATGGTGAAAAGATAAAATTTTGCTGGCTATCAAAACTGTTGATTCTCAATCTCGGTACATAAACGCAATTTTTTTTTTTTTTTCAGTTTCTTTGATCTTTTTAGATGCAATATTTTTCAGAATATTACAATTAATGAAGAGATTTACCAGAAAATTACATCAATGGTCGGTATCAGATGTTTCAACTGTCAAAAAGTCAAGATTTAAAGGATTTTGCATTCCAATTTCAAATAATTTAGAAATAAATGATTTATTAGAGGAATTACCACAATTGGACAAAAGATTAGAGAAAGCTTCACATCCAACCATGTATGCATGGAAAACTGCAGATTCAACTTCAACAAATGATAATAAAAAAAACAATAACACAGTGAAGATAAAAAAATATAATAAAAAGGAAAATTTAATACAATCAAAGGATATTTTGATCAAGAAGTTAACAGGTTTAAATCAAGGATTTAACGATAATAATGAAGGGGGATCGGGGTTAAGGTTATTGGGATTGTTGGATAGACTGAAAATAATAAATGTATTAATTGTAGCCAGTAGGTGGTATGGTGGTGTACCACTTGGTCCTACAAGGTTTAAATGTATCAGTGATGTAGCACACGAAGCTTTAAAAAATGGTGGTTATTTAAACATCAAACCACAAAATGGGTATTGGATCGATGCAACAAAGATAATTAATAAATAGTAATGGTATAATAATAATAAAGCGTAACGTAATATTATACAAAATATAACGTGTTCAAAAGATTTTTTTTTAAACAAAAGAAACGAAAATAAATAAAAATGACATAAAATACATGAAAAAATTATTGATTCCCTTATTTGAAAACCTTACCATCAGCGATTTCCTTCTTTTCACCATTAACGTCAACTGGTAAATCCCAAGCCCACATGTTATCAACAAAAGCTCTATCTTCTGGTTTAGAAGCATCCAATTTAGTGAATGAGTATGATTCCCAATCTGGGGCAACATCAAAAGCTGGAGCAAAATCTTGGCCTCTAACAACAAAAGCACCAACAATACCATTGTTGTTACTTTCACCATAGACAACAGCGCAACCAAACATGAATTTGGTTGAACCTGATAATCTATTAAAGAAACCACCAACTAAATTGTTGGACATGAAAGTTAAGGTTAATTCATCATTATATTTATAATCAACTCTCCATAATGACCATTCTTCATTGTTGTAAAAAGTGTTCCAGAAGTATGGTAAAGCAGCTTCTCTAGTTTCTTCGTTAGAATAAACTCTCTTCCAGTCATCTAAAGGAATCTTTGAATCACCTAACGCTTTTAATGGATGCTGAACCTTCTTTGGCTCTTCAGTTGCAGCAGGTGCTTGTTCAGCTTTCTTGGCTGATTGTTCATCCTTTTTCTTTTCATCTTTCTTCTTTTCATCCTTCTTTTTTTCTTTCTTAACTGGCTTTGGTGGTTGCATTGGTTCATCAACAAACTTAATAGTTGCAAAGAAACCAGACAAGAATTCAGATTTAATGACTGTGTTAAACCATCTCATAAAAACTGGATGTGCAGATCTCTTTTTCTTACCAAACCACATAGTGATTGGTCTGTAAAAACAAGTAGCAACAAATAAATCAGCAGCGGTAAGTCTTTCACCGACTAAATAAGTATGTTCAGATAATCTTTGTTCTAATTCAGCAACATACTTGTCAGTTTCTTCGATACCAGTATCGACAACCTTTTTGTTGTATGGAACTCTACCTAAAAGACCACCAACGACATCAGTAACAGAAGCCATTAATTCAGCAGTACCCCAGGAAATGTATCTTAAAACAGAAGCTTGATCTTTCAAGCTAGTACCTAATAAAGGAGATTCTGGATCGTGTAATTTGATTACTAAAATATTAAAATTAATGTTAGTAAAAAGTTGATTCCAGTATATGAAAAACGTAACAAAACAACCTCTTTAAATTTAGTTAAGATTTTTATTTAATTTCAGATTCTAAATTCTCGACACTATATTTAAGACAGGGATAACTGTATATTTGATAAATTTTTTCTCATCATTTTAAATCAAAATTTCTAGAATTGAGGTTTAAAGTTATTTTTCGTTTTTAAAAAATTGGGATGTAATACATACAGTAATAAATGATTGCAATTGATTCACTTAATTTGTAACCGTGAGGGCCAACAAAAGCAGGAACTTTACCTCTTGGGAAAGCAGCTAAGTGTGCAGCAGTATCTTTTTCTTGAACATCAATGTCCAAGTTAAAGACCTTGACTAATCCAGCAGGTAAGATGGATCTGGTTTGAACGTCACCGTATAAAGTACCTAAAGACATATTGTTATTTTTAAATTTAGAAGAAGAATATCTTGTTGTATTTAAACGGTAAAGAGAGAAGAAACAAATGTATTTAAAAGATTGGAATGTGGGAAATGTCGACAACGTGCGAGATTTTTACGGCCTTTTCCCACGTCGCTGTGAAAATTTTTTATAAACCCCGGTTGACACACTACTACATAGTGTAAATTTCATGTAGAACTTAAGGGTAATTATGTATCATTCATATCGAAAGCGATTATTTTGTTTAAGATCATTGCAAATAATGTTTACCAGGATAAATTTACAAAATAAACTACATGTCTTGTCAAAGAGATACTATAGACCTTCATATGCTCTTCTAAAAAGATTTAAACTTACCCCAGATACTTCGATTAGTGATACCGTTGCTTCCATTTCTCATGATGATTTGAAAGATTCCCAATCCTACCATGATATTATAGACCATCATAATGAGAGGCTACAACTAGGAAAACACGATGTTGTTAAAGAGTATGATCAGATTTATGATCTTTCTATGAAACTTTCTAACCTTTTGGAATCGACACCTGATGTTTCTGAAGAAGCTAAGAAAGAAATTCTAAACTCCATAATTGAAAAATTCACCAAATATAACTATGCTGTTTCAACGTTAGCTTTCAAAAAACTATTGAATGATAAATCCAAATTAACTCCCCAATCAGTCACTGAATTGATCAAACATAATCCTGGTAGAGTTCAAAGTAGTTGGCAAATGTATAAAAATTTAAAACCTGAGTCCGGATCCGATGAAACCTTGATGATTGAAGTTTTAAAAAAAATGATCAATGGAGATCCAATTGAAATGAAAGAAGGTGAGGAAAAAATTGACATGAATAAAGCAATTGACATCTTTCAGTTATATGAAAAAATTGGAAAAAAAAACTTGATAGATGATGATTCCATCAGGAAATTAGTTAGTGATTTAATTGATCTACAGATCACTCCATTGATTACTTTAATTACTGTTCAATCTTCAATTTTAGAATCTATCATTATGGAGAGGACAGATTTGAAGAATAGCGATTATTTGTATCTTTATGAAGCCTCAATTAATAATGGTGTTTCATTGTCAGGGAATGCAATTTTAAAGATTTTCATGCCAATTTCTAAGTTACAATTAACGATTTTGAAGGATTCCGATAACTTAAAATTATTTAAAGAAAAACTCAATCTAGCTATACCAGAATTAGCCTCCGTTACCGATATTGTATACGAGATTAGAGAACAGATTCAAGAATTAGAACTTGATGACCAATTCAAAGTTAAATTGGATTTGATTAAATCCGCAGGTTTTCATTCAAAAGATTTAACTAAAGCTATTGAATATTTTCAATATTATCAAACTAAAGTTCCGGAAGGAACTTGGGAACAAAATGATATAAGATCTACAGCATCCTTAATTTTTGTTTATGACTGTATTAGTAAGGATGAAACAAAAATGATTACTGTTGCTGAAGCATTGATCCCCCAATCCCCATTACCAGCTGCTAATAATTTAGCATCTTTGATTTTATTTCATGGCTGGTTCGGCGACTCAGATAAAGCCTTTGACATCTACAATAAATCATTAGATTTATACATGAAACCACTTGAAGGTAATGAAACTAATAGAGGTATGTTGATTCAATCGCTTTTAACAATTTCTCTAATGGGTAAAGAATTAGGCCTAGCACAATTGATTAAAACTAAAAGCAAAGAAAATAAATTGATAGATGAATCTTATGAAGTTATAATTACCGATATCTTTAAACAATATGGTGATCTTGTTGAAGAATGTAACAATGATGAATCCAAGTTTAGAAGTGGAATGAAAAAGATCATCTTAGAAACCATCATGAATTTTTCTGTTTAAAAAAGTTTTGTTAGCATCTATAAACCTGTACATAAATTTATACATAAATAAAATTATAATAGTCCATTTCTTGTATTTTACTCCAAGGAAAGACTATCGAACTATAAGCGAGATAATTTCCTAATTGATTTTCCCCGAGGAGCATTTTTTTCAATTTTCAATGTCGCAGATTCATAGAAGATCAATTATCGTGAGCCTTTTAGACAATAAATGCTCATTCTAAAAACCTATAATATATAAGATAATGTTGAGACTGCTTTCAAAATCTTCAATAATTTTAAGAAGGCCAGTAAGAAAATTTCAAACTACATCATCTAGTTTCACTAATGCATTGCCCGATAAGGAAGACACAATTCACAAATTTGACTTCAACCATTTTACTCATACTATCAATGAAGTGAATAATACGTATAAAAATATTTTGTCCAAACCTGTGACGCTTAATGGTTGGATCGATGGTTTTCCCAGGAAAATTTCAAAGAATCTTGTGTTTGCCCGATTTAGAGATTTCAACGGAGATTTTACTCAAATTGTCACTCAAAATGAAGAATGGAGCAAATGTTTACGTTCTTTGAAGCCAGAAGATTCCCTTTCTGTCACGGGTATTATTAAAATTAAGAAATTAAAAGAAGGAATGGATGAAACGTGGGAATTATCGGTTGAAAACTTTCAAGTTTTGAATAATTCTAATGAAAAGGCAACACAATTGGAATCACTTAAAGAAACACCAGGTCAGTTCCCCCCCGAATATAGATACTTACAACTTCGTTCACCATATTATCAGAATGCACTTAAAATGAGATCTAAGGCTGCTCATGTTGCAAGGACGTTTCTAGAATCCAAAGAATTTACAGAAATTGAAACCCCATTACTTTTCAAATCAACACCTGAAGGTGCCAAAGAATTTCTCGTTCCAACCAGAAGAAATGGACTTTTTTATGCCTTACCGCAGTCTCCTCAACAGTATAAACAAATGTTAATGGCATCTGGTTTTAAAGGGTATTATCAGATCGCTAAATGTTTTAGGGATGAAGATTTGCGTGCTGACAGACAACCAGAATTTACTCAAATAGATATGGAAATGTCATTTGCTAAAAGTCAAGATGTTCGTAACATTGTTCAAGCTTTAACTAGTAAAATTTGGAAAGAAGTTAGAAATTTGCCATTATATAGAGTTGATTGGAGTAATGGTAAATTGATGGAGTTAAAAGAAGGTGAAAGTTTTCCAAAATTGGATTATCATACTGCTTTGAGTAAATTTGGTATTGATAAACCAGATTTACGATCAAATTTAACTTTTGAAAATGTTAGTGATTTTTTTGATGGTGTGTTGAAAAATCATATGTTCCCTATTGTTGAAGGTTGTGTTTTGAAAAACGCCTTAAATGAAAATGGTAAATCTGTAAAACTACCAAAGCAATTGTTTGACTCATTGGAATATAAAGGTAGAAGACCTTACATTTTTAAAATAAAAAATAATGAAGAGTTGAAAACTTGGACAAATAAATTACCAATTAAGTTAAATACCAATAGTGATATTGAGGCATTGAATATGAAATTAGGTCTTGAGGTTGGTGATGTTGTTGCCGTTGGTGATCGTGCAAAACTCACATATGAAAATCCAACTCCATTAGGGAGATTTAGGCAGTTGGCAATTCAACATTTCCCAAGGAAGTGGAGACGTGAAATCGCTCGAGGTTCAACACCACAAGAATTAGAAGATATTTTTGTTGCTGCCTGGTTAGTTGATTTTCCTCTTTTTAGTCCTATAGAAAAAGATCCCGAGGAAGGTTATCCGGTGTATGATTTCCAAAACTACGAGTCTACACATCACCCATTTACCATGGCTAAATTGGAAGATTATGATTACTTAAACTCAGAGCCATTGAGAGTTAAGGGCGATCATTATGATTTGGTTGTTAATGGTGTGGAGGTTGGTGGTGGGTCGAGAAGAGTGCATGATGCTAATCTACAGAAATACATTTTTTCTGAAATTTTGAAAATTGACAACCATATGGAATTATTTGGCCATTTATTACATGCACTAGATAGTGGATGTCCACCGCATGCAGGATTAGCTATTGGTTTTGATAGAATGTGCTCTATGTTACTAGGATCTTCCAATATTAGAGACGTTGTGGCGTTTCCTAAAACCCAAGCAGGTTCGGATCCGGTTGTTGATTCTCCAAGTCAGGTTCCTACAAAGACACTAGATTTGTACAATATTTCTTTAAAGAAATGAATGTTGTGCGTGTATGTAAATTGAAAATAGACTGTAAATAAAAAATATATAATGCTGGTTTTGAGCCCTGGGCGCCTCACAGTATCACTGGAAATTCCCTAGATGACGCCTTGTTTTTCAGCAACTTCTCGCTCGTCGCCCCTTCGTCTCAACCAGACCACCACACTCTTTGTATCAACACTACTCAGTATATCATTACAGAGTACATATTCTGTGCTAGTTTTAATTGCATCTATTGCCCCAAAGTCCAGATAGAACTGAGACACATTTTTTTTTATCAAAACGAAAGACTGCCAGAAGATATCCTCTTGGAAACAAATGATTGCCCTCCAAGTCGTCGACGTCTAAAATTTTCACAGAGGCTATATTTTTATATTGGACAACACATCATTTTTTAGGTTTTTGTACCAAACAGGCATTGCAATTACCCATAACTAACAGCACATCACAATTACACTCATCTTATATTACAATATACTATATTCTTATACTATCGACCAACTCCAGCCGATTTTATTCCAGAAAAGACAAAAAAAAACATTATTTATCCAAAAACTTAACAACCATCTCCACATCCGTGCACCACACATATCTTATATTACGTCACTGCCTTGAAAAGTAAGTTTTTTTGAATCTATTCTAATTCCTGATCTAAGCTGTTAAAGATAAAATTCAATCTACATCAGATCAATTATTAGTGCAATATTTATTATTACTATTTTTACAGAAGACTAATACAAATTATTAATATATTCTAGAGATGGGACAACCCTCATCTGCGGGTGCTCGTTTCAGACAGCGAAAAATCTCTGTAAAGCAGACCTTACAGATCTTAAAGCAAAAAGATATCCCGGATCTTGACACTGAAGAACAGCAAAGAGAATTACAACAAATTGAAACTGGTGTTGAAAAGGGAGAAGAAGAGGAACATCATTTACAAGCTGTTATCAATGCATCCCAAGCAAAATTCAAAGGTGTTAAAGTTGAACAAGTTTTCATTCCAACTCCAGATGCTTCCAAGATATGGAAAGATGCCGCAAAATATTATCATCAAAAGTTTACTCCTCCAGCCTCGTATATAAAATTTTCAGCTACGGTGGAAGATACAGTAGGATGTCCTTATAATATGGATGAACAGGATGAAGGATTTTTGAAAAAGTTTAATGAAAATAAGCCATCTGATGAACAGTGTTCTGAAGACGAATTTGAATTGGTTGCTTATAGATTAGAATCGGTTGTTAATGAAAAACAACCTTTCCTTTCTATGGATCCTCATCAAATCCTTAGTTTTGAAGAGATTAAACAGGTAGCACTCTATCATAATAGCACAGATCCGTCAGATGTGGCACATGCATTAGAAAATCAACTTCATTTAAATTCTTTTAGAACTTTATTAGATGCTGAACCTTCCAATGGCAATGAACCAAGGCCACTAGCAAAACTATTTGACTTATTTGGTGAATCAATATATGAACATTGGAAACAAAGAAGAATTGAAAGAGAAGGTAAGCCGGTCTTCCCTGCTCTGAAATTGGAAGATCCTTCTCAAAAAGATGATAACAATCCGTATGTGTGCTTTAGAAGAAGAGAATTTAGACAAGCCAGAAAAACCAGAAGAACAGATACTCAAAGCATTGAAAAATTAAAATTGTTCTATAAAGATATGCGCAAAGCGAAAGATTTGTTATTTAAGGTTACTGAAAGAGAAATAAAAAGAAAAGAACATTTACAGGCTGAAAGAGAAGTATTTGACTTGAGATGTAAACTCAAAAAAATTAAAAGAGAAGAAGGCATTAAATCAGATGATGAAGTTTTAGTCGCTCAAAAGAAAAAGAAAGTGATTCCTCCTCAAGGTTCTAGTTCACCCAGCATTACGCTTACCTTAGGGGATAAAGATATCAAAGAAAAACTAAAGGAGAAAAATAATAAAAATGACCAACTATCGCAGCACTCTCAAAAAGGTCTAAAAGATTCCAAAAAGTCAAGAAACGAGCATAAAAACATTCAAAGACAGCAACAACAATTGCAACAAGGTCAAAATAATAGTAATCAAGTCTCTGTTCAGCCTTATGTGAAACTGCCAAGTTCAAAAATTCCGGATTTGGACTTAACCACGGTCAATACTGTTTTGAAAGATAAACTAGAGGGAATAAAAAAGGCCGTTTCTGATAAATTGATCAAAAGAAAAGCTCAGGATGAAGGATGGGTAAATTTTACTGATGACCCATATAATCCATTTTTTGAAATGACATCAAATAGTGAAGAACAGTTAGAGCAACGTACACATTTACCATATAGTTCAATTGTGTCATCGATGTATGAAATTGAAAATTCAAGAGAAATTGATTTTAGTTATGTATTTAATAAGAGTAAACATTACAATAACAACGATAATGATATTGTTAAAATTAATGCTGCAACTGGGCAATCAATTAGAAATGATAGACACAATTATTTACCGGAATTTTATGATCTAGCGGGCGAAGATAATTTTTCGAATGATTATGCATTAAGCAATGATGAAATCAATGAGAAATTTAACGAGAAGAATAGATTAGGTGTTTCTGAAGTTCTATTCAAGTTAAGAAAAAGGCATGGTAGAAATGGTAGACTTTGGATCGATAGAAAACGTATAAAGGATGATCCCTTGTTCGATGAATTTTTGAATGTTCCAAGCGATGATGAAGATCTTTTTGATAAACCAGAACCGATGGACATCGATCTAGATTCGGAGTCACTTGATAAACTTAAAGAAGTGGAGACCTCAAGTTCAAGGAAAAGAAAAATAATTAACGTTTATGATTCAAAAGAGGATTCTAGACGAAGGTTAAAATCTCGGTTTCTTTACGATGCTGATTTACCACAAATGAATCCATTAGATCCATCCAAGTTGAATCAAATTGGTAAACAGACTCAAGCAATTAGATTCGGCTGTATGTTATTAAGCAAAGCTTATGATAATATGCATCAAATACGACAGAAACAAATTTTGCTTCACCAACAAAAGCAAGCTCAACAAGCATTGCTGAGTACAGGTGTTTCAAATGGGAGCGCTGATTCTGAAAAAGAAGGTAAAAATGCAAAAAGCAAGGAAAAGAAAAATAAAAAAGATGGTAATGAAGGCAGCAAAAAAAGCAAAGTCACCAAGAAAAACTCTGCTTCTAAAAATCCAGGAAATGAAGTCAAGACCGGTGTTATTGATACTACCATTAAAATCAAATCTGATATGGAGTCGAATGGCGTTGAGAAGGAGAACAAAAATGATGGAAAGTTAGTGGGAAATACTAACGTTTGAACATGAAGTGGTTTGTGTTTGTGTATATAGTTTTATTTTTTATTCTGTTATAATATCGATGTTTTCATTATTTTTTTCTCAATATGTTTTATAGGTTTCCTGTTGTATTATTTTTAAACTTACTTTTTAGTTATTCTTGTAGTCATTCTTGTCAGAATTTCACAGCTTGGTAAAATTTTTAAAAAAAAAATGCATGCGCATAATTATTTGGCTTGGAAGGATAGTCAACGATCATAGATAACGTGTTTCAGGCCAAGTTAAGTAGAAAAATAAATTACGCGTTTTGTTGCTTTAGCCAATATTAATGAATGCGAAATATTTAATTATACTCTAAATCTTATACTTAATTATGTTCATTGAGAGCTATTGATATTAATTAAGATAACAATTCAACCAATATGTTTATTTTAAAAGGAATCCCCGAAAAATGTAGGCTAAGTGGAAGAGACACCAGCGCAACTTCTGAATAAATTGAGCAAGTTAAACGGGTCGAATACTATTTTTAGCTTGCAGGAAATTATAAATCTACAGCTGTGCTAATCTTAGTATTTTTCGATTGGTATTATATTGTCGTTAAACTTTTGCTTTTAGTAATTCTTTAATTAATTTCATTCGAATCTCGATATTTGTAAATTTTAAAGAAATATAGCTATATTTGACTTACTTTAAAAAAAAAAGAATAGATATAGATGGATAAGTAAAATAATTAAAGACAATATTCTGAATTGGCTTACAAGAATATGAAAAAACGTTTGAAAATGGAATAGAAAACTTCACAGAAAAGAGGAAAAATAAAGTAAAGAACGAAGATAGAAAATAAAAAGAAATAAAACTGAATAAAAATTATTAAAATAAAGTCACATTTAAGAAGCTGAAATGCCTTGTTCTTCCAAACAAGCAGCATATTGTGAGGCTGTGAAAGATGTAACATAACACCAATCACTATCACAGTCATCAGATTCGGCACAAACTGGAGTAAATGGAGAGAATCTCTTTGCGAAATTTTCATAGTCTTGAAGAGTTGAAGCATTTTTATGCATCTTCTCAGCAACTCTGTGCCAGTAAGTACCATTCAATGGAGATGTTTCTGGCCAGTCAACACCGTAAGCATCTCTTGAAGAGTATTCGTATTCCCAAACAGGTTCAGCATCACTACTGAAAGTCGCATTTAATTGAGTGTAGTAGTTAAAAGCATTCATAATAGAGAAAGTTTTTGTATCAACTTCGTAGTATCTCCAAGCAGGATTGTTTTCAACCCAAGGAGTAACAGCTTGACAAATCCAAGCCATGTTAACAACATTTGATTCAACCTTGGTAGAATTAGTGCCATCATTATCACCGTATAAAACATTGAATTCATCTCTGTGAGTGTGCCCATTGAAAATACCAGCAATTGTGTAAGGAGAAAATCTTTCAATGACTTCAGTAAATAATTTGGCTTGAGATGGGACCATGGTGTTTGAAGCTGGAACATGGAAGTTTATCCAAACTCTCTCATCGTTGCTTTCAGCATCTAATAATTCACCAACCAAGAAATCGAAAACTCCAAAAACATCAGGATCAGTAACACAACCAATATAAGCATATTCGTTTGTTGTATACCAGGCGTTAGAATTGAAAGAAATAATTTTCAAGCCTCTCTTAGTATTAACAGAGTAACCCGTATAATGAGTCTTAGAAATTTGTGCTTCTTGTAAATCGATCCAGTCGTAATCTTTCCATAGTTCAGTCAATAACTCCGCATTCCAGTCAAACTTATTCTTAAAACCGGATTTTTCTGGAGCTAATTGACCGTATGGGAAAGTATCATGGTTACCTAAGACTGGGTAAACAGGCATATCTTTCAAAGTAGCCTTCATATCTCTGAAAACAACTTCTTCAGATTCAACGGTTTTCTCATAACCAGTATACAAATTTTCGTCATGATCAACCAAATCACCAGTGAAAAGTGCAAATTCGAAAGACATATTGTTATTTTTTTGAAAATCAACAACAGAATACAGAGAACTGTTAATTAAAATTTCTGGAGCATCACATTCGTAGTTACCGAAACTTGTCGCTGGCATGGTAATATTAGTTGGAAAGGATAATAAATCTCCTGTAATGTAATTACCATTGTCGTCATAATGAGATCCTGAAAACAAAGCACCATATTGATCAGCAAGAGTAGATTGATCGACCAAAGCAAGAGAACCATTTTTAGTAACGGAGTGAGGGGTACAACACATAGAAGCAGTACAGTTAGCTTCAGCACCGACGGTATATTCCCATTCGATATGGAAATCTGAAATATGTAAAACATTGAAAGTTTCATTACCAGGGACAGGAGCTGTCAAAGCCTTTGCAGGTTTTGTGTTGTTCCATAAGTAAGAAACAGAAAAGTTTTCAGGAAGCTCAGGGATTGGACATTCAGCTTTTGATTTATAGTGACACCAAAATTCAGCATCAAGAGACATTGGATTGATCAAACTCAAAACATCAGCAAAATTAGAACCAGTATCAGAATTAGCGACAGTATTTCTGTGGTAGTTTGTTGAACACCAAGTTTCAGAATAGTTACCATTAGCATTACACCATTCTTCAAAAATAGTTGGAATTAAATCTGGTCTTGACAAGGCCAAAGCTTTACCATACAATAATCTATTCTTACATTTGTCACAAGAATCAAGAGTGGAATTGCTAATGTCGTTTAAAACGTCAAGCGCAGAACTAACGATTGAGGCATCATCGAGAGTTGGCTTACTCCAATTGAAGTCAGAATCCTCTAAAGTGAGATCATTTGAGTAAATTTCCAAAGGAGCAGCATTGGCAACAGCCAAGACAAGAGACAAAGCAACCGAAGGGAATATCATTAGGAAATAAAACTAATATTGGCAATTAATGTTTTTAAAGAAAGTGAAAGCAAAAAAAATATAAGAACTTTCTACCACAGCAAATTTAATAGTTAGCAAACAATGCTATATTTATAATAAACCTGGAGAATTGAAATATTTGAAAAATATCATATTCAATTTTGAGTAAGGGTACCCCTGATAAGTAAATCTAATCAAACCGAAGGTATGTATACCACAGGTAAATTATGAAATTACTGAAATTTTGAAACTGTGAAATATAATGAATTGATTAAACAATTGGAAAATCCATAGGTGGCATGAAAAATAAAAGTATACTATTCTGAATCTGAAAATATGCTGTCGGTCCGATATTATTCAACATTACCCAATTAGTAACGGTAGTATTAACAACAAACAACCAAACAAGAAAGAAATTGTCAATGAATCCCAAAAATTATTGGCTAGCTCAGTAAAAAAAAAAGGCAAGGATTCATTGAAATAGAATGACGACATCTATATTAGTTGATCGTTGTCATGTTCACCCGTCTCCAGCATTTGGTCTACATGTTATTGATTACAAGTTATTAACACACGTGCTATTGTAGATATACTGAGGGAGTAAATTAAGGGCATTTTCTGTATCTTGACATATTTGATTATCTTATTGTTAGTTTACATGCTTGTCAGTCTGCTGTTTTATAATAATATTCAATGATATATAAAGAAAAACCACAATATCAAATACGCCCATTTGATATTGTGGTCAATTGAAGTTTTCTTAAAGTGAATTATTTGAAATTGGGGAGGTAGAATAGGGGGAGTAGCATCATTTAATGATAATATAATAAGTTAGTCTAAACTTCGATCTATCATTGAGTGGGATGAAAGATACATAGTAAATAAGCATAAAGTAGTGAAAAATTGATCGGGAAAATCTTAAAAACGTGTTGTGAAAAAATTATTATAAATAAATTATTATACTTTAGTACTCCGGTTAACAAAGCAGATGTGCGATTTAGTTTAACGCAGGTACTTAATCGGCGTGTTTTATTATGACAGGTATATAATAATGCTAATAGAGGTAATACTATTGGATAATCCAAGACATGTGTTCTTTATTTAATAAACCAGCCAAGATCTTGTAGGGTTTTGCTTGAGCATGAGGGTAGAGGATAAAGAATATGAATTATAAGCATTTTAAGAATCATGTAAATTATGTAACTTATGCGGATTATATGATTTATCTGATTTATATGAACGATATGGATTGAGCAGACACATTTTAAATTTTGTTAAATGGTAATTTAGTCGAATAAACTTTATAACGTTGGAAGATTCTGTTTGCGTCCGAAGGTGGGCCTCAGGAACCTAACTTTTTTAGGGATCCAGCTTTTGATATGGAGCGGAAGAGAAAATAATTCAAAAAAAGCATTAAGCATTGAATATTCAGCATTTAGAACACTGAAAGCTTTTTGGCACTGTTGTTAATGCCAGAAAAGCAACAACAACTTTTATTTCAACTTAAAACGGACAAAAAGATGTTCTTACGGCCATCGTTTGGATCGGGAGCGAGGATGCTCAAAATGGTGGTAAAACTACAAAAAGAAAGGTAATTTAAATGAAGGCACTAAAAAAGCAAAGCCATCAATTAGAATTCTGCTACGAAAATCTAGAAATGAATTCAAGACCTATATTGCTGATACTACCATCGAAGTGAATTTTGATACGGATTCGAATGGTTTTTAGAAGGAGAACAAAAACGATGGAAAGTTAGTGGAAAATATTAACGTTTGAACGTGAAGCGGTTGCGTTTGTGTATGTAGCTTTGTTCTTTCACGCTATTTTGATATCAATATTTTTATCATTATGCTTTATAGGTTCCTTTACATGACGTTTTTTTCAGTCTCATTCTTGCCAGCTTGGTATAGTTTCCGCCAAAAAATTCATCGCGTAGTGAAATTGTTTAAAAAAGCAGTTGAAGTAAATGAACGTGCACTGGATTCAACAAATAAATAAACATTTATAGATAATACTCTTGGCTGAATAGAGAAGGATATATTTAAGGTGTAGAAATAAAGTAAACAACATAAATCAGAAAAGTTAAGTTAGAGACCAAAAGCTGAAAAACAAGCCAGTAGCTTTGGCTTTTTGTTCCTGCTTTTCTGAACCCAGTCAAGACCTGAATTAGCGATGCCAATATTGCCTAAGTAAAATTTATTTAAAACAACAAAAACAGCATACAAAACATTCATATAGTAGAAGTTTAGTAAATTTCAGAATGACTTTAATATCTTCTAACAATAATTACGCAATTTAATTACACTTGAAAAGCTATTTGAATCAAACTTTGTAATAATTAAAGACAGATTTTCATAAAGCGGGAACCATGATAAAAATCAGGAAATGTTGAAAACCTCAGTAAATTGATCTCAGTTTCAAAGGCATTCGAAAAATAATTATTAGTCACTGGAATTATAACGAAAGGTAAATCACAACCTGAAAACCATAATCAAAAAATTATGAGCCCATAATTTTTTTCGTTACACGCATTAGGGTTTTTATTTGATTTAATAAAACTTTTTTTCTCAAAATTCGTTCAAGTAATTCAAGGGTTTTTAAAAAATTAAATTGTATTAAGTTTATTATAGATTAGGTGCATCACCTAGAGTGGAAACCATAAAAGTATTAAAAAATATATAAAAAGGAATTAAAATTAAGTTTTCATAATCATAAATAGAATTAAAATCAATTTATAATAAATTAATAATAATAAGAGTTATCAAATTATTATGCATTATTATTAACATTATTAATTGATTAAACGTAATTGACTCTGTTTTCATCAGAAGGAGGGTTCCAAGAACCTGGCATTCTTAACCATTTTGCTTCTGGTAATGGAGCGTAGGAGTTGGCTGGTTCGGAGAAAGCATCATACATGGCATAGTAGGCACACATTGAAGTGATGAAACAGAAAACACCAGCAGCAGTTTGACAACCTTTGTGACCACCGAAAACAGCAATAGTGTATAATAAGAAGAACATCCATAAACAGAACATTAAAACAAACAATGGAACAGTAGATTTCCATGTTGCAGTCCATAAAAAGAATGTAAACACACACCAAGAAGCTAAAAAGTAACCTAAAGCATCAGTAATGGAATCTTCACCGGTATAGTTGGCAGCAACATCAAAGACATCAGAAACAATGGATCCTAATGACATGAAGAAAGCACCGTAACATAACAAGAAGACCGAACCGAATAAGTTATTATCGACGATAGCCCAAATACCAGTAATAATTTGAACTAAACCGGAAGAAAAGAATAAGGTACCTGCTAGTAATGAAGCAGAAGAAGAGTGACGAGCACCACAAATAATCAAACCTAAAGCAAACAAGGTGGTTGCAACAACAGCCAAACCTGCAGCACATGAAGTTGGGAAAGGTCTGTAATTACCGCTTCTCTTATAGTAAGAAGTTCTTAACAGACCTGTTCTTGGTGGATGGATCTCACCATCATAGTTATATGGCATATGGTTGTAGATTGGAACATAGATTGGTTGACCCTGTTGCATTGGAGCTGGACTCGATTCGTCCTTTGGAATGGTATCCTCTGGAACAGCAGTATTGTTAGATTGTTGATCAGACATTTTTTTAATATCTATATCTGTATTTGTATTTGTAATTGTTATTAAGTTTAGAATATACTAAAGATATTTTATTCAATAAAGAAAATTGAAAATATCATTACAAAGAGAGATACAGCGTGCTATTTATAATCGATGCTTTTTTTTTAACACCATGATTTAAATATCGTGTTTCATACAATTAAAAGACCTGAAATCTGTAAAGTAACACCACCAGCATCACCACCAACTTTATTAAAACATGATGACTATCACAAACTGACGCCCTAAAAAATTTAATCCAAAACGGCAAAAGCATAAGAAAGAAAACGCATTTTTTTTCACGGCGTGGAGTGATTATCAGATTTTTGAGACATTTTCCCCTAATTTCGCCAGTTTGCCTGATTTTGCCTGTTAGCTAGCCAGACTTCTAGATATCGACAGATACCAAGTGTCAAATGTAAATCGTATCGTGTGGGACCATAAAACTAACGCGTGGCGGCATTACCCTTTTTACAGGTTATATCACCATTGGCTCCGTCAACTTGGTGGGATTTGCTAGTAAAATTGACTCACGCGTGCAACAACTTCCCCAGTTTAGTGTATTTATCAAAACCAAGAGAGTCCTCCCGATAATATGGTACTACTATTCATCCAATTGATCTGTAGCATGTAGAACGAGATCCAAGTCCAAACCGGATGTGCTGGGAGATGGTATGTAATAATTTCTTGATTGACACAATAGGTGAGAAACGTCACATATTTTCAAAATAAAAATTTTTTGTATAGAGATTTTGTCATCTGGTCTAACCGAGTTTTTTCTAGAATATTTTTTTGCTAATGCCTATAGTAAATTTGTAATGGAAAATTCAAATAAGAGGAAATCCGATGATAATTCTATTGGATCACCAACTAAGGATGAAACTTCAACTAAAAGAAGACAGAAATTGATTGCTTTACCTGTTTTACCATTTGCACCGTTAAGACAAGATGAAAGACAGCACTACCTAAAGCTTTTATATAACGAATATGTTGCTGTCAAGCAAAAATATGGCCTAAAAATTAACCCAATTACAAAAGCTGTCAATAAAGAATTTGAAATTGCTAAGGTTTCTAAACAGAAAATGGGTTACCAAATGTTAATTAAGAAGGCTATGTTTAATCTAAAGAAATACGGTAACGAAGATGGTAAATCAATTAGTGAAAGTAATAATAAAGAGGATAGAAAGGACACTCAAAATAATGATAACGATCTAATGATCAAGGAGTTACTGAAAATGTGTATCGATAAAAAAACCTTAGTCAGAAATAACTTTGTCATGGATCTAATACCTGATGATGATAACGTTGAATTTGTTAAAAAAATTGATTGTGCTCATTGTGGTAAAAATTTTTCAATTGATAAAATAAATGAAAAAGTTACTTGTACTTTCCATCCCGGTAAATTGAATATAACGACTTATAACGATTTGAATTCTGGTAAAAAAATATTTGGTACTGATTATACAAATAGGTCGTTTTTTTGTTGCAATGAAATTAAAGGTGAAACTGAAGGATGTAAACAGCTAGAATACCATGTTTTCAAGTTGAACGATATTCATCAATTGAACAAATGTAAAAAATTCAAAACAATTGAGTTATTAAGAAGCGAACTAGGTATTAATGATAACGATAAATTACAAGTTCTAAGGAAAGAAAAGCTAAAAGCAATAGGTATAGATTGTGAGATGTGTTTTACAGACTTAGGTTTCGAAATGATGAAAGTCAGTATTGTAGATTTCACCACATTAAAAACCATCTTAGATAAAGTTGTTTATCCTGATGGTGACAAAATTATTGACTTAAATTCAAATATTTCGGGTGTTACAGAAATCCCAAAAAATTCTTTAACTTTTGATGAAGTAATGATTAAACTGGCAGAATTAACTGATAAAGATACAATTGTCGTGGGACATGGTTTAGAAAATGATTTGAATGTTTTAAGATTAATTTATAATAACATAGTTGATACTTCAATCTTATTAAGTGAAAATCAGGTTAATATTAGAAGGAAAGATCCATTAAAGAAATTGGCTTGGAAGTATTTAAGTGAAAATATTCAGGGTAAAGAACACGATTCAACTGAAGATGCTTTAATTCCGATTAGAATAATTAAAAAAGTTTTGCAGAAAAAAATTGACAGACAAAACAGTTTAAAAAATATCAAGTGAAAAGGAAAAGCATAAATAACATTAGTTGTTTTCTTTATTCCTATTAGAGGATTTCTATATATTTATATGAATTTTATAAACTGGAAATAAAATTCTTGTACAGCATAAAAATTTATGGTTAAAATTTATGGTTAAAATTTCCGTTTCCATTTTAGTCACTGGTTTAGTAAATTATTTCGTTTACACTAATGTGATCGGTTTGTATAAGAATCTTCCCTAAATGGAAAACAAAATACACACAGAGATATCCTATAATTACCAGTTTCGTAGAAATTGGTTACTTGAAATGGTAATTTCAAAATAAATCTATTATCCACACATGGCTTTTCGTCTTGAACTTCACGGAAATGGTTTCAAGCCACGAGAATAGCTTTATATGGCCATAGACAATTCCCTTCAATTGCCCGTAACAAACCACCAACGTTAATAAATAAGTGCCCAAATTGTCAACAACAATATTAACGGAAAGCAATAAACGGCTTTACTTATTCAAGAAAAAATTCTTTCATGTTGCAAGTCGTGTAAATAATTAAACAAATTATCTTTTCTCATTTCCGCTATATTTGTTGTAATTTCAACATGAATTGTCTGTGCTAGTAAATTACCATACTTTATTATCAATTCTTTAAATTAATCCACTTAAACTCAATTTTTCTAAAAAGATCGGTAAATCTTCTTTCCTAATTTCAACAATTGCACTTTGAAAACTATCTAACCTAGCCTTTGCATTTGTATTGTTGGCAATCTCTTGGAATGCCAACGAAAACGTATTTAGAATGGTCATTTTCCTTCTTTGCTTCTCAAGTTCATTCTCACCACTTCCTTTCATGTTAGGATATTTTGGGGGTAAACCACAAACAAGGTAAGTACTAGTTTCATTATCTAAGGAAGCAATAACTAAAGGTAAGGGTTGCTGCTCCATTTCTGCACAAACTTCTAAAATCCAATTGCCTAATTTTGTTAAAATTAATGGATTTTGGAACATTTTGGCATTACTTGATAAGCTTTTAATTCCAACTGCGTCAGCATCATTTAATGGTAATATTGAGCTATTTAAATTGTTTGAACTACCGTTGGCTGAAGACATTTTCGAATATTCTGATAATGTCATATCAGTAATTGTTAAATTCGATGTAAACTCATCTTTTAAAACAACAAGCCTATAAATACCCAAGTTTTTAATCATTTGCTTTTTAAAAATTTCACAACCTCTCTCAAAAATAAATTGCTGTTGTATTTTAGCTATGTTAATACCCCTGATTATGGAATTAAAGTCAGTTAATGAATCAAATGCTTTCCAAAAACTTTTGACAAATTGGCCATCCCTTTTACCAATTAATTTATTCATTCTAATTGTTTCGCTTTCTTCCTCTTCTTCTGCTGGTTCATCATTTTCTTTACCATTTCTGTCGGCTTCCTTATTATCTATATTACTATTTTCATTATTCTTTTTGGATTTTAGCATTGTATCAAAATAATCACCTATATCGTATTCTAATATTGCAGTAATTGAATCAACAAAATCACCTGCATTTATTGTACCATGAAAACCATAATTTCTTTTAAAACCTTGGTTAACAACATCATTCAATCCAAATTCTGGTAATGTCTTACTAAAAATTGTATTTAATTTCTTTTTCAAATCAATGTCTAAATAATGCCAATTTTGATTTGCTTGTGTTAGTGGAATACCCATACGTGCAAACATCGTTTTTAATCTTTTTTTACCATCTGTTGTATATAATTCTAGTTTCGAATTAATATAGTTTGAATAAAAAAACGAATTGTACAATGTCCAATGATGTAATAAAAATAGATTATATTCTGTAGTAATTTGAAGACTATTGTTATCTGCCTTTTTCGAAACATTAACATCGAGTAAATTGCCTGTACTTGAGTTTACATTACTAGATAGTTCTCTACCTCCTCTATTTGAAAATTCATCTTCTCTTGTTTGTAATCTATTAACTTCACTTTTTAATAATGGCACAACATCATCATAAACATCTTGAAAATTATAACTCAAAGATTTTGTACCAACAATTGCAAACCACAATGTATCAATGTTAATTTCACCAACAGTTGAAAGGAAGGTATATATTTGTAATGATGATGGTATGGTAATCGTTGTACCTTGATTATAATAATCTTCAATTATATCTTCATTTTCGTTCACTTTAGTTTTCCTTTTTTTTTTACTATTACCTCCGCTGATATGTCTCTTCCTACTTTTGTCATTATTTTCTTCTTCTGCGTCGTCATCGGTATCGGCAAGATCACCAATCTCTTCAATTTCTTCTTCATCTTCTTCGCCATCACCCTCATCCTCATCCTGTTCAATATCACTATCAATATTGATTAGAAAATCATATGCATTCTGTTCTTTGCCTAATTCTTCAGTTGTGCCATCATCTAAACATCTAATTATAACTGAACCAAATAAATTATCTAAATTCCAGGGTCTATGACCATCAATGACATAAATTCTTTTATTTAATTTAATTTCATCAAACTTTCTATTTTTAATTAATGATTCAGCGAACTCAATTGAAAAATCTTCATCCAAATAGTTTTGTAAATCAATTTCTAAAAAACTTTCAAGGTCAACCATTGATCCACAACCAATTAAAATTATATTCGAAATTCCTTCATCTAATTTATTAAATTTTAATTTTAAATCGGTATATCCAACAACTGGAATTATTTGGAACACAATGAAATTTTTTTTTAGTAAGGTTGATAACATTTTTGAAGAACAGACTGCATCAACATCAAGACATGATACGAAAATGGCTAGTTTACAAGTTGAATGTGTAAGTGACGTTTTCCGGATTTCTTCAAATGTTTTTGAAAATTCTCTCGGTGTTAATATCATTTGTTTATTAAATTATGGATAATTTATAAATGAATGAATGAATTAAGTTTATCAAATTGTTGAATACAGCTATGAATGATAATAATAATAGTAATAATAATAATATTTGAATATTTATAAATTTTTTTTTTCAGAACGCCAAAAATGCTGAAACTAGAAACAAATTTTTGTTTTATCGCTGAATACGCGTCGTAGCTTATGGAATTTATAAATTACGTTAGATATATTATTTGACAAACAGATAGATAGAAAGATATATACAATAGAAATAAAAGTTAATAAAAAAAACCCCGATACAAAAAAAAGACTAAGAATTCGAAACATAAAACTATAAAAATCTAATATTCTGTAAATAATCTTTGATTTTATGAATATCTGAACTATCACACCATAGTAGATAAGGTTCACAAGTACCATTATCTTTAGCTCTCATGCAGTGTAAGTAAATTTTTGACAAAATTTTATAGGTCTGTAGGTCAGGTTGAATTGCATTAACATTCAATTCATCAATTAAATGGCCAATTAATTTTAGGTTTTCAGTTTTTGACCAAATTTGAAATAAAATTGAATTATAAACGTCAATATTTAACCCATAACCATACAATTCAATTGATTTATGATTTTTAATATATTCCACCAATAACAAAGATAATGAAATTGAATTGAAATCAAATGTAAGTGAATTTAAACAGTATTTTAACAAAATGGGCAAAGTTTGAGAGTCTATTGATGGATTTTCAGGTGATTTTAAACTTAATTCATTTATTTTTTCAATTGAATTCAATTTTTGCAAACTTGCTTTTTCATTGTTATTACTTTGATTAATAATTTTATGGTTAATTTTCATTGTGTTTTTTAAAGAGTCCTGCTTTTCAACAAATTTCTTTAAAACCTTGTATAGGACAAAATCATATATTTTTTCTGAATTATTTAAATTTGAATTTATGTACTTTAGCGTTGGCGATAAAGCATCCAATAATTTCTTATTCTTAATTAATTTATTTTCATATTGAATTTCTAAATTAATTGCACCGGCTTCATTGCGGAAAAATGAAATTTTGGAAGTTTTATTACTGTTATCGTGACTTGCTTTTGAAATATTATCATTTTTATTCTTTTCATTTATATTATCAATGTTCAGGACATTTTCAACGGGGGATTTTAATCCAACAAAATCTTTTAATGAATTAACAACACCAATCTTATTATTATCTTGTGATAGATAATCGAAGACCTGTTTGAAAGATTTCTGTTCTTCAAATGATGTAATTCTTGTTTTAGCTTCAGTATTTGATTTTGCAAAATCCTGAAAAAAACTCTTATACGAATCATTTTCAGTGATAGTTTTAATAATATTGTCTTTCTCATAGTGGCTTTTTTTTGCATTTGATAATTTTTCTAAATCACCAAAAGTTTGATTAAGTTGGGGTTTTTTAACACTTAAATCTGAAAGATTTCTATTAAAATTAAGAACATTTTTATTTTTATATATTAGTTTGAACATGTTCGAAAATAATAGTGTTTTATGTAATGTGTCTATTCTATACTTTGATAAAAAAGGAACTGAAAAAAAAAAAAATCTAAAATCCAGGAAAAAAAATGAAAAGTAGAAAAAACATCGACGCGACTGTTGATTTTTTGGTCCTGTGTAAGGATGTTTAAAAAAATTAATATTATTGAGATAAGAAAACTGTGATTTTCGGATTTCAATTGTGAAATATGAACTTAATTTACTCCATGTACTCTACTTATCTATAGCTTCTTTTAATTAAGATTTATTTTAACACCAGCGTTCTCATAAAGGGATTCTTTAACCTTTTCTTTTGATAAAAAGGTAATAAGCAACTGGGATGAATACTCAGATATGAGAAATTTCAGTTATATATTTTTTTGCTTATGCCGTTAATATGGTAAGTGTCGATCCCATTGAAAGAGTCAACCAAGCGACGATTCGCTACTGTGCATAATGTCGTGATCAGGTTGGGAGCTTTACTCCAGATGATATTTGAATGTTCGAAGTAGCATAATTTTATTCTTGTGTACATCGCTTAGCAGTCGACAGGACAATTCGGAGTGGCAGATGAAACGAGTGTGCTTGAGAAAATCTACATCTAGTTATGATGAATACAAATTAGATTTCTAGCACGCTTACCTTCCGCTAACTATGATGTGGCTAGTGATAATAGTCTGCATTCTGAGTATGACACTGAAGCAATAGGTAGGCGTCTTAATTACGCTTAAGTTCCATGCTGGGTTCGCTAACGAACACTACGCGTCTAACTTCGACAACGAGACAACGGGATCATCCTACTCTTCAGTCTGTAAGTTATTTCCCTCTATACTGGCATGTATGTGGTCAGAATAGTTATGGCAATCGTTAGAAGTGCGACACGTCTTCAAATCATGGCCTTATGCTTTACGAAGACCCAGGGCTTGACATAATAAATCTGAAGCTTTTATCGATACTAAAAACGCGCAGTATTCTGTAATAAAAAAGAGATATACATGAAAACTAAATGTCGGAACATATCGTATATCCTAGTTAAAAAATTTCATCGCATTCATAACTTGAAAATTCTCTAACACTTATAAGATAGTTATCAGTACATGTTAATTTTAAAAATGTTTCAGAATATCCGTTTTTCTTGAAAGAAGCAAATCAAAACAAAAAAAAAACAAAAAAACTCGACGCGACGACCATAGCCGTGTAAGGATGTGCTCGGGTGTGTAAAGAGTAGGAAAAAAACCCTTGTGACACAAAAGAGCTAAGAAAATGAGCTGTTTAGCCCTCTTGCTTAGCGAGTTTAACTAGAATGGAAATAATTACGTACAAATTTCAACCAGAGCTTCTGCCGTTTATTTCCGGATTTCAATAATAACAAATTATCACCGCATGCATGTAATAAATAATAATTGGCATTTTAGTACTTGAACATTCTACCCAAGTTATAATCCACTAGCTGAGGATGGAAAAGAGGTTGTTGTTGCAGTGCCCCGGTACTACCGCTGTCATTTATTATTCGAATCTACTTTCTACTCAATTGCCATTAAGTCTTCGTGATGTAGCCAAAGATATGCCTATGCGCATTTTGTCTCTAAACAGCGCAAAGATCAGATGAGCGAGATAACTGTCAAACAAAACGTCTAAAACTAAAAATAATACCGGAAATCGCCTTTTATTGTTTTACGGAAACCCTGGCTCGGCAGCCACGGAAACCCAAGAATTTCTAGAATGTCGGTATCGTAGCCTGTATTAATAATCACATTGTCAACACTATAAAGTATGCTGCAACAAATAGTAGTATTAGGGTTTTTTGAAAGTTTTTTGTTTCATATTGGTTTACAGGATATACTGTGATTGTAACTTATTTGACCTAAGCTATTTGTGGTGTGGAAACAAGTGATTGTCCTCCTATGACATGAGAAGTGTCAAAAAAAATATTAGCGAAGTCCTTTCTCGGTTAATTAAATTTGCACAGCTCGGTTGAAATCAGGCACCTATTCAATTTTCATGGACAATAATCGTTTGATTTTAAAACAATAGCTACCACTTTATTACTTATTTATTGTATTATGTATCACCTAGTCTATATAGAGTTTTTTTTTTTTTTTTGCTATATAGAATTATTAGTCTTGAAGTGTGATTAATAGCCTTCGAATATCTATTCCATATTCTACTTGAGACTCGTCACTTCTGTAGTTGATCACTGGAACGACAGTCAGACATCTAGTAATCTGCCCACTGGCTGTGACCAAAGAATCAAAAATAAGAAATCCTACTATTGTTTCATCAAAAGTGATCATGATGCAATCACTCTCATAACCAAAATAATCGTGATCACTAATATCTTTCAAAGGAGTTACAGGATCATCAACTAATCCTTGAAATCCCACTGTATATATGAGATCTGTACTTGTAGTCGATATATTGATCACCTCTCCTGCTCCGGTAAATAACTTTTTTTCCAATATATACAAAATGCTATCAGGTCATGCTATAACCGTAACGGGGTTAAAATTTTGGCACAATAAATATAATAATACGAGCGGAATCATTATAGCTAACCGTTTCCGGCCATGTGTTTAAGATGGTAAAAAAGTATTTTCACCAGTTGTTAATTAGACTCGGATAAGAATGGATTCAGCAATTGCCTTTTTTTGCTAATTGTTTTTGTTTACAATTGACCGAATTAATAGCATGGTTTACTCCCAATGTATACACTGTTCAAGTTGCAATTGGAATATAAAAGTCTACAAGATCCCTCTTTCGTATTAAGCTATTCTGTAAGATTGTAATTCTTTTTTTTTTTTATATAATTATATTAATTATTATTAATTACACACACACACAACATAAAATAAATTATAATGTCTGAACAAGTCTTTGAAAAAAAATTAGTTTACTCTGTCTACCCACCAAGAACTGGTTTGCTAAGAAACTGTTGGTACAAAAGATCAAATGAATGGAGACCATACCCAACTGCATGTTCATGTGGTTTAGCTTTTATTGCTGTCTCATTATTCGTTTTAGGTTTGATTTTATGTCATGCTAGAAAAGTTCAATCTCCAGCTGTTTTAACTGGTATGTTCTTCTTCGGTAATGGTTTGATCCAAATTATTTGTGGTATTTGGGCTATTGTCGATGATAACTTATTCGGTTCCGTCTTATTATTATGTTACGGTGGTTTCGTCATGTCATACGGTGCTGCTGCCTCAGATTTATTCGGTGTTATCTCTGCTTACCCAACAACTGAAAACTATACTTCTGCTTTAGTCTTGTTCTTTTCAGGTTGGACCGTCTTTGATTTCTTCTTATTCTCTGCAACATGGAAATCCACCATTCCATTATTCGTTTTAACCTTCTGTAAATGGTTCTTTATGCTATTGATGACCATTGCTCTTTCTGGTAACCATTCTGGTGTTAGAGTTGTTGCAGGTATCTTCTGTTTCATCACTTCAATTTGTGCTTTCTATGCTTTCTACGATGGTTTACAATCAACTGCCACCTCTTACTTACCAATTAATGAACCATCTTGGTTAAGAATGCCAGGTGCTCATTCCGAACCAAATGATGATGACAAGATTGCCATTGTTTAAATCAGTTAATCAACCAACTAATAACCTGCTATTGTGCTATATTCCTTTTTATTATTGCGGTAATACAACATATTAGTTTAAGATATCTGATTTTTGTTTCTCTCATGCTTGGTATCTTATTACGAAAAAAAAACTTTAAAAAAGGATCACGACATTTTTTACGATGCATTATCTGTTTCTCAACTATACTTTTTAATTACTAATATTTGAATTTTATATTCTACAAAGGTTTGACGATTTATTTCCTCTTACTCTTATTCTCCCGTTTTTTATATATATTCGTTTTGTTTTTGTCAATTATTGATACCTAATATTTTTTAATCTATTTAGATTCCTATTAATAAATTATTTAATTATCTAATTTCATTTAATTATTCTTGTAATGTTTAATGGTACGATTTAATGCGAAGAATTTTTTCGGATGTGGACGGATTCAATTCATGACAGAATTGGGACAGCGACGGCAGCCGAGCCTGGAAAATTGGACCAGTTTATGCGAGTTAAACATTCTTACTGTAAACATTGTCTGATGAGATAGTTTCTTAGATTATAATGGGAATAGATGGATGTAACGAGTAGCTTGAAGAAAAGAAATAGTACGGATATGATTGACTAGGCATGTAACAACCAATAATTGTTCACCCTCGTAATTACGGTTCTTCCTTTTTGAAATTTAGTATGGTAACTTATCCAGTTTTGTGAATAAGTACTAATGCCGATATTACCAATATATCTATACTTAAATGTGTTTAATCTAGTTTGATGATGGTGGGTTCTAATTTTAAATAACAAACCATTATGAGGTATACTGATTCCAACTAATTAATGTTTAATTTGTTAATCTAAATTTGAGAGTAATTTGAATTAGTCAAATCAACTTGAGATAACAGGTAACCCATAATCATTTTAGTTTTTTGACTATTCTTATTTGAGACTCCTCTATTTTATACTACATTATTTTTGATCTTCATGTTTCGTTTAACAGAAGTATGAAAATATTTTTTGTTAGTGGAACAAAGTCGCATCATCAATTATCTGCATATTTGTTTAAATTACTACAAACAAAAAGATAAGTAACAAATCTAATAATACATCCATCATAACGGTTGAAATAATTTCCTATTCCTGTCTTTTTTCTTGTTTTAATCGATATTTTAATTTTTATTATTGATTTGCTATGTACAAAAAATTCCACTAAAAAAAATAATGATAATACAAACTAAATGTCAAATTTGAAATAATAAATAGAGAAGTAAATAAGTAAAGCAGGCACCGTTACTTTACATATTTGAAACAAATAAGATTCCTTATTTTTCTTTCTTATGGATCTTTGGTAACAGTCTAGCAGCATGATAATTCAAAGTTGGCTTTTGCGGAGGTGGAACTTTAATACCCTTACCCATACACTGTTTTAGTTCAACTTCTAATCCCTTACAAATTGTTGATCCTTCTCCATTTGACGCCCAACAGTTTAACATTTGAGACATAACAACTAAACATGGGTTGGTTTGTTGCTTTGCAACCTGATTCTTCACCCTAAGTCTTGGAAGAGGTGGAACTGCTGGTCTGTTTTTTAGTGCCATTGCAATCTATGTGTGTGTGTGTGCTTAAGTTGGACAAATTGACTTAAAACTGAAGTTGAAAAATCGATGAAGTAAAAATTTTTGGATTATAAGGTACGTGCGCCCACCAACGACAATTTTCAGATTTCTTCAAAATGGAGTCTTTAATAAAAAATACTTTCGGTAATAATTATAAATCCAATCTTTATGTTTTTTCTACAAATTATAGTATATCTTAGGGTTTCACAAAGTTTTGATTTTTACAAATATCACTTTAAGGACACTTTATTATTATTTGTAAAGTAGAATTAACTAAGTAAGTTGAGCATTAAAAAACATCGGTGCGCTTTTGAAATGAAACCGATTTTATGTAGTGTGTTTTTTTTTTTTTTTACAAATAAGCAGTATTTATCTGTAAGTTTCACTTCCAACACCACAGTTATAGACCATGTCTGGAACTATTTCACATGAGAAACCTCATGTTAATTCCCAGGCTTTACCTCCTTTAAAAATGCCGAAATTATCTGGTAACGATGATCCTACTTTGCATCCTGAAGATGGTTTATCAATAAATACAAAAGTTATAGGAGAATCGATTGAAATTATTGAAGCTGATGATAGTGACGACAATATTGAAAATATTATTGAAATTGATGAGCTTGAAGTTGAAGTGATTAGTGATGATAACAGTAATGGTAATATTAATGGTAATAGTAACGGTGAAGGTGATGGTAGCATTAGTGTTACCACCGCTGGTACGGATACTATCACTGCGAAAACTACGGATGGTGATGGTGAAGATGTAGATCCCGATACTGTATATTCCGATCATTCTGATGATTTTGACCCGGATGATAGTGATGATGAATTAAAAGAATTTCAATTTCAAGATGCTGGTAATCCACTAATTGATAATATTGATTTAAAGTTGTATGATGGCGGTCAAATACCGCCTTTAGAAACAATTAGAATTACCAAAAATGTTTGTTCACAAGTTAGAAATTTCCTCAAAACTGAAGGTCATATGAAATTCTTAGATATTTTCATTCCCTCAGGCCCGAAACCTGATGATATTATAATTTTAACTAAACTACTGGGGTATGTTCCGAAAGATATTGATAGAATAAGAAAATATTCTACTGATGAGACAATTTTTCTACACAGATCAATTGTTTTTTTGAGGGAAGCAATTAATCGAGTTCTAAAGTCAAGAACTAGATTACCTGGTTTTAATACAATAAATCAACTTTGCAATGCTTTGAAAAACGCAAAAAATGTTCTGGTTTTAACAGGCGCAGGTATCTCAACTTCTCTAGGTATACCTGATTTTAGATCTTCTCAAGGTTTTTACTCCAAAATGAAGGATTTAGGTTTGGATGATCCCCAAGACGTTTTTAGTTTACAAATGTTCAAAGAAACGCCTGAAATTTTTTATTCAATTGCTTACATGATTTTACCACCAGAATTTTCTTACACCCCATTACATGCTTTTATAAAATTATTGCAGGATAGAGGTAAGCTATTAAGAAATTACACTCAAAATATTGACAATTTAGAAGCAAACGCTGGCGTTCTTCCTGAAAAACTGGTTCAATGTCATGGTTCATTTGCAACTGCAAGTTGTATAACTTGTAAATACAAAGTTCCAGGTGAAACTTTATATCCAAATCTTCGAGCTAGAGAAATTGCTTATTGCCCATTTTGCGAAACTGAACGTAAAGTTTTATTACAAAAATATGAAAAAATGGAAGACGAAGGTGGTTATTCGAGAAAATTTGATTATATTAAATCATTTGGTGCTATGAAACCAGATATAACATTTTTCGGTGAAGAGTTACCTGAGATTTATCACAGCACAATTAAACAAGATGTTAGAAAATGTGATTTACTTATTTGCATAGGGACATCTTTGAAAGTGGCACCTGTTAGTGAAATTGTTAATCGTGTTCCAAATGATATACCACAGATTTTAATTAACAGAGATCCAATAGATCATTGTGAATTTGATATTGAATTATTAGGTTATTGTGATCAAGTTATTACTTGGTTATGCGGTGATAGGCTAAATTGGAAAATTAATCACAAAGATTTTGGTAAAATACTAAATTCCGGTTTGCAACTAAATGTTTTGGATGAAACTTTTGGTACTTTTGCAATTACTGATGCTGACCAAAGAAGAAAAGCTCAAGAATTGAAAGAACAGAGAGAAAGAGAAGAGAAGGAAAGAAAAGAACAGCGGAATCACTTAACCCAACCGAAAAATAAATTTTGAAATGTTAATTAAACTTTTCAATTTATATACTTTACTTATGTAATAATATATTAAACTATTCTAATATAATTTTTTCAGATCGCTCTAATACTGAAACATAGAGCAGAATGTAAAAATATTGTAGTTGGTGGGCTTTTTTTTCCTCAACTTCGCACAAGCGAAATTATATTCCGAATTGATAGCAAATTCATAACAGTAACTTAATTTCAATATATTATTCTAAGCATTCTGAATCTGAAATAGATTTATTATTTCAATTATTAGTCAATTCAAAATGAATAACTACAATTTGCCTCGGGCACCCACTTCTTCCTCTCAAAGATCGCCATCGATTCCATCATCAGCAGGCAATTTTCAACCAGGTCATCGTCCAATGAATTCGGTTGATCTTGCAAAACAATATGAACAAGATATGCATAAAATCACGCGTAGCGTATTTAAAGAAATGGATTCAAGTGGAGTTCGTCTCGAGAAATATTTATCTCATGTTAGAATCATTGAAGATGCTAAATCCGCAAGTTCAAGGCCTCCAGCTAATAGTCCGCCAAGTAATAAGAAGAATAGATTTTTAATTTTGTCAGTTAAGAGTTCTGGTAGAATGAGATTGCATAAAGCAAAAGAATCCGGTTCTGGAGTAATTCAAATTGGTCGTACTTGGGATTTTGATGAAATGACTTTGTTAGAACTAGACTCTGAAGTTCCAACTGGATTTATTTGTCAAATGACTAAAAAATATTATTGGGAGACACATAGTCCTAAAGAACGTAGAGTTTGGTTAACCACTTTACTTGAACACTATATTAAGTATACTAATGGTAAACTACCGAACTTAGTTAATTGTACAGTTGACTACTTCCATTTAGAAACACTCTATGCCTCTTATCAAATATCTGGTGATGGTAATTCATCACCAGTTTTCTCACAAAGAATGAGCTCCCCACAAAACAACAATAACTATGGTAATAGAACGCCAAATTTATCTCATTCGAGAGACACGTCACAATCAGGCATGGTTAGTCCACATAGATCGCCAATGAAATCGAATGACTTAACGTCTTTAAAAAAAGATCTTGGTAGTATTTCAAGATCGTCATCCGGTGCTAGAATTGCTGCTACAAATGCCACGTCTGCTGCTTTAACCGGAGGTATGTTAAGAAATTTTTCAAAAGATGCCAGCACTAAAATGGATAATGCAACTATGTTTAAAAAAAGCCCTTCCTTGCTACAATTAGCTGGACAATCAAAACAGCAAGATCAAGATAAATTTGCTAAATTAGAATCGGAAAGACAAGCCAAATTGGAAGGTGATAGGCTAGAGCAGTTAGCAAAAATAGAAAAGGAAAAGCAATTAAAACTAGAAAAGGAGAAGCGAATTAGAATAGAACAGGAAAGATTAGATAATTTGGAAAGAGAAAGACATATTGAAATGGAGAAAGAAAGGCAAGCTCAATTAGAACAAAGAAGAAGGCAAGAGGAAGAAGATAGAGATAGAATTGTCGAGCAACAAAAGCAGCTAGAACTTCAAAGAAAGGCTGAAATTGAGACTATGCAAAAAGAAAGACAAAGGATTATGGATATTCAAAATGCCAATAATAGTTTCAATAGTTTTGAAGTTGGAGATGATACTTCGGCTCACAAAGATTATCATGATGATTTTATGGATGATTATAATGATGAGGATGATTCACAAGAGCAAAGCACTGCTCCTTTACAGTTAAACATCCCTAGAAGTAGAGAAAGGTCCATTCCAGTTGCTACACCTCCGACATCAACGTTTCCTGTTACCTCCACTACACCCACTAATGGACAGTTTGTTTCTGAAAGAACCCCTACTAATCCAAAAATTGAAACCGATGAAATCCCGATCCTTGATAATACTTTGGATGATAACTTTAATTTAGATAAAGAGATTGATTCTCTTGTTACTCCGATGGATAAACTTGATTCATTTTCAAGTGAAACCAATAATTTTACAATTGATAATAGACCACATTCCAGATCAAGAGCATTTTCACGTGTCAAGGATGATAAAAAAGATGGTGATTTGCTGGAATTATTCGAAGAAGTGGGCTATGATCCAATGACGGATGATTCTGTGGCTTTGGAAAAAAAACTATTAGAAGAACTTGAAAAATTACAGTATGAAAAAATTAACTCATTGTCTGAAGTCACCGATGTTGTGTCGTCTTTGAAAAGCTCTATTACTGCGGCTGTCTCTAGCTGTGACCAAATTAATCCTATACTATCTTTTTTTGGTATTCAACTGTCTGGATTTAAGGATGATGTTGAATTTGTTGAAAACCAAGGTCATAACTTACAAGTTGAAGCTACTAATAAGAAATTATTAAGAAAAGAGTTAAATGATATTGTTCATTCTGTCGATATTTCTGAAGATAAATTGCAAACTTTATTAAGTAGTAAAATAATGGTCGGTTATCAGAATGAAAAACTTGAAAGTATTGCACAGGAACTATATCAATCATTGCTCAAAGTTAGAGGCTCCAATGGTGATGAAAATTCTCAAATTTCAAAAATGAAGGCACTACAAGAGAAGAAGTTGAAATTTGAACAAGCGAGAATACAATTTGTTAATCTTTTAAAATCTTCTTGCAAACGTATATTTGAATCCATTTCATTGAGTTTAAGTACAAAATTACAAGGTGTAAATTCTTGTACATTTGAATCAGATTTTTTTAGGCCTGTTTTGATTAAGAAAGTGTCATCTTTGATAACTTTGAATGGTATGCTAGCATTTGTTAAAGAAATTGCAAGGGAAGATTATGAAGATATTTTAACCTTATTTTGCCAAACCTTTAAGACCTTTTTTGACAATCTATGTAACGTTTTATTGCAAGATTTGACCGAGAAGGTGAACGCAATGGATTTATCTTCATTTTCTTTTAAATCATTACCTAAGGATTTAATTGATAAAAATTTTATTAATTCTAAAACTAAGTCTTCATCATCCAATCTAGGTGATAAAAAGAATGGTAGTAGGATTTTAGAAGAATTGGGCTTCAAAACTCCGGATTCGGTAACTAATGATTTGGAGGTTCAGTCGGAATCAGATGAAGTTAAAGTTATTCATTTAGTTAAAACACTTTGTTCTCAGATTTTGAATGTCATGTCGATGGAACAAGAATTAATGATAAGCGTGTTTTCCATTTCTTCGTCTCCTTCTGCACAGTTTGAAAAAATAGTAAAACTTCCGATGGAGACCAGATGTGAAGAATTTATGAATAGATTAGAATTTATTAATGGTTCTATTGAAACGGATAGAGAAATCAGCGATTCAATATTTGAGGTTATGAGCAAATTGTTTGATTCTACTTTTAACTCCACATTGAAAGTTTTATTATCCCTCGCTAAAAGAGATATGTTACAATCTCCTGCTATTATTCTTATTTTGCAAAGTTTTTCTTTGACTGTTGCAACAACGAATCAGGAATTTATCTATGGTAATTTTACTAAACTCGAATCTAAAGTTGATAATCTTTGGAATAGAGAAATTGAACAACAAGTTCAAGAAATTACATCTCAAACCGTTGAATACAGAGTTATGAGTTATACAAAATGTTATTCAATATTCTTTTTCAAGATTTTCAGCATTATCAATTCGTTAAAATTAGAAAACTTTCGAGAGTTCAGTGCGTATCAGCAATTAGAAGGTAATTATCGTACCATTTGGAATGCAATTCAACTGTCATTAAATAAAGGCATTGAAAATATGGGTTCTTCAAGTGATGTTACATCTGATGGACTATCGCCTACTGCCAGCCTAGATGAAAATAATTCCAGTTCTATATCCAACGACATAATTCTAAAGCATTTGATATTAATGTTGAACTATAAATGGCTAGTTGAAGGAGCAAAATACTTAGAAACGTTACCAAAGGATATAGAAAAATCTATGGATGATATGAGAGATAAAGAATTGTCAACATATGCAGAGTTGGTTGCTAAGAAACATACCATTGGTAAGTTGATAAATTTCTTAGACGATATCAAAGGTTTGATCAAAACCAATACTGATCCGTCTAAGACAAATACATATTCCACTTCAAGTATGAAACGTTTGTTGGCTCTGTTTGAAGGCAATAATTTGAAACAAACTATCAAGGAAATTTCTGGCGACGTAAAAGCCCAAATTGAAGGACGTTGTTATTATGATAACGATCTGTCTAGGGAAAATAAGTATAGTATTGAATTTGCTGAAAATATTGAAAAGGATTCTTTCAACAACTGTATGAATTCCTTATCTCAAGTTTACAATTCCAACTTTTCGAAATTGACACCAATATTGAGGCAATTTTACAAAGAAATTAGCAACCCAGTGGATAAGATCGTTATTAACTACAACTTTAACAAGGAGTATATATCATAGTTTTTGGAATATGATATTGGCCTTTGTATATAACATTTATTGGATATTTATATTTTTTTAAATAGAGTTATAAATAACTCCCATCATCTATGTGATTGTAAACTCTTTCTTTAAATGAAAAACAAAAAACAAATTAGAAAAAAAAAAAAAAAAAAGAAAAAAAGAAAAAAGAAAATAGAAAACAAAAAAACGAGAAGTCGTGTCAGAGGGATCTACGTGTTTTGTATTTTGGCCCTTTTTCATAGATAACTCTTTGAAATTTGTCAACAAGTCCAGATTTACCTTATAAACAATAATATCATTCATAAAATTATGACATCCGTACTGATGATTCTACTGAATGCCATAGCATTGGTGATTCAAATCCCAATGCTGATTTTTCATGCGCTTGGTATAGAACTTTTTCTGTCAAATTTCCAAACAAGATTCAATAAACCTGATAATGTGTCTTCATTATTTAAGTTTGATGATTATAATAAGGGGTCCGGAACCAGCAGTGACGCTGAATCTGATTCAACTATAGTTTGTGAATTGAAACTGCAGAATGAACTGTTTGATAAAATTATCAATGCGGTTGATATCGTTGATATTGTTCATGCCCATGGATATAAAGTTCATGAACATGTTGTCCAAACAAAAGACGGTTACCTACTTTCAATACATCGTATTTTAAGCAGCTCACACAGTTCAACCTCTACTTTAGGTTACAAACCTGTGGTCTATATGCATCATGGTTTATTGACAAACAGCGAATTGTTTGTCCTTGGTGATACTAGTTCTAAATGTCTACCCTTCAAATTGGTCGACCTTGGATATGATGTTTGGCTGGGTAATAATAGGGGTAATAAATACTCTAGAAAGCATTTAAGTTTATCTTCAACTGACTATAAATTTTGGGATTACTCTTTAGACGAATTTGCAATGTTCGATATTCCAAATTCGATTGACTATATTTTAGAAATTACAAAGGAGCAAAGTTTAAGTTACATAGGATTCAGTCAAGGTTCTGCACAATGCCTCTCTGCTCTTTCTTTGAATAATTCATTAAACGACAAAATCAAAATTTTCATTGGCTTGTCGCCCGCCATGATTCCAAAAGGTTTGAATAATCCTGTTTGCTCTTTCTTAGTGAATTCTGCTCCTGCTCTATTATATCGTATATTTGGTAAGCGTGCAATATTACCATCCGTTGTTTTTTGGCAAAAATTAATGGGACCAAAGATGTTTGAAATCGTTGTTGATAAATCATTGACTTTTTTGTTTAATTGGAAATCTGGTAATATACCAACATGTCAAAAAAGGCTTGGCTACCCGCACATGTTTTCACCATCCTCTGTGAAATCAGTTGTTCATTGGTTTCAAATCATTGAGAATAAAAGATTTCAAATGTTTGATGAGGGTGGTGCATCAGGTTCAAAGTTGGTTTACTTTAGTGGAACTTCAAAGAAAACCAATAGGGTGGCTCCATTTCCCACCCAGACAATAACTACTCCATGTATGCTAATTTATGGAGAATCCGACATGTTGATAGATATCAACAAAACCTTGGAACAACTTTCATGTGAAGTAGAAGTCATTGGTATTAAAGGCTATGAGCATATGGATACACTATGGGCTTCTGAAGTGGAAAGTACTGTTTTTGCTAAAGTTATATTGAAACTAAAAGAGTTTAACTAGACAAGGAGGACTTTGAGAATCAAGCGCCTCTATCTATAGAAAACTAATCTCTGTGTATAAGCTTCCTATATACATATATAAGAAATGATAAGCTCAGATGGTGCTAGCACCTGGGAAGTTCAAGTTGTAGGTAATCCATTTTTCCCCGTGATAGGGTATGAATCAATGGATGTAATCCTTAGAAATTAACGGTAATACATCAGAATTGGTGTAACCTAAAAGAAACAAGAATGAAATTCTTGTTTAATTCGTCTTTTTCATGACAGATGTAAATTACTTTTTACTTTTATTACTTGGTATTTTGATGTTTGATCCCCCGATGATATTAACTAAATTTCTGAACCATATTAAAAATACTATTACTAAGTTCGAAACTTTCATAAGTTTCATAAGTTTTGAACCTAAATCCAGTTCTAAATTTAACGATTATTTAAATGAAAATTTCTCTATTTACAGGTTTGTCAATTTATGAAAAATAAACATACTAATTCATCAAAATTAAAAGTATTACATTAAATTGCTCAGTTATATTATTACAGCAAACCGGAACTTAGGTTGGAAGTATAAAAGAGTCTGGGTGTACGCCAAGTTGATAATCTTTTTACCAGGACATGCAATTGAGATCTTGAAATTATAATGTCTTATCGTGTTACCCGGCTGACTTAAAACTCCGGGATGTTTGCGTATTTAGTTCCCGAGTTAGGAAGGTTATTTTTTGTGTGGGGAAAATTTTCCCCATTTAAGCGGAAAAGATTGAAAAAATGACCTTCAGACTCACAATTTTTCTCGAAGTTGTTTTTCAACTGAATATTTAACTTGTTCAACTTGCTCAATTTATTAATCCCTTATATTCTTTTTCTATATAGTTTATAAATAATAGTTACCACCACACTTAACGTTAATATAGAGTTAAAATGAGTATCTTTCAATCAGATCCAGCTTCGTGTTCAGGAAGTAACCCTTTGAACAAATTAGTTTCGAGGGAAGCTTTCGGCCAATCTCTACCTTCAATAGGACAGCAAAACCAACAGCAACAATCAAATAATCACACTTTTAATAGAATTTCAACCATCGATGCTAACTTGCAGAATGAATTTAATTCGTTTGGCGTTGACAGTTTCCAATCTAATTTTAGTCAACCAATAAGTAATCCTTTTATTCAAGATCAACACTTGACACCTTCACAACCACAAAATGCTTGGATTAATGATTTCCAGCAATTAAATATTGAAGAACCTACTTTCTCCAATAATACTTCAAATTGGGCAAACGACTTTCAAATGATCAACAAAAAATTAATTCCACAGTCCTCAAATATCGTGCCACTAACTATGATGGGTGCACCAAGCCTACAACCCAGTGCTTTGGCTTCATTTGCCTCTGCAACTAGTTTACAAAACCTTTCAAATAATGGTTTAGCTAAAAGTGCCAGTTTTACTAATATGAATTTAGAATTTGATTCTGCTTTTAATGAGTTAGAAGAAGAAATTAATCAAGCAGAAGAAGGTCCAATTGCAGAAGAAGCAGACAAAATTGAAGTTGATGAAGAAGAGGATAAAATTAAATTTGCCCAACTAGCTCAATCCGTTTTTAGCGTGATGTCAAATACCCCAAAGAATGTCTCATCCACAACATCTGAGAAGTTCAAACAATCTAATTTTTTAAAATTAATGAATAGAATTTCAACAAGAGAAGTTGAAATTAATAAAGAGAAAAATAGATTCATTGACTCAAATGGTGAAGATATTAGAAATCTTTTACCCGATCCTTTAAAGGATATTAAGGATGAATTAAAAAATAATAATGTAAATTCTCCGTTTGAATCTGCAAAAATTATCCATGAACAATTAGGTGAGCAATTGAGACCAAGTGCTTGGGAAAATTCAATTTACTAATTTTTGTCTAATTTGAGTTAATATTTCTTACATTTTTGGGTGGTGTTTGTGCTTTGTTGTTGTAAGTTCTAATGTTTTTAGCTTCCGACTGATGATGGCGAGTTTTTTTTAATTAATTTTTACTAATTTTATGGTTGATGTCTTTTGTATTCTATTTTTATCTTCATTTTAATTTCCTTTTGTTTTTTCCTAAAGTTGACCCTCCGTTTATAGAGTCTTTATATATTATAGAAAAAGTATAACGTTTTAATAAATTATAATTTAAGATTTCGCTTAAGTAATTCTTTAAATAGATTTCTTTCCTCGTTAATGAGATTGATTGCACCGCCATTACGTAATCTTTATGTAATTAATGTGTTTCGATTGCTACTTGCTATAGTGAATTTTACAAACTATACGAAATTATATATAAGAGGACAAATAATATGAATTTAAATTAGTGAAGTAACTTTTCTTATCTGAAAACAACTACTATAATGTCATTTAAAGAAACAAAAGCTCCAGATATTCAAAATACGCCATCAATTGAATTATTCTCATTAAAGAATAAAATCTGTGTCATTACTGGTGGCTCATCGGGTATTGGATTGGAAGTTGTTGAAGGTTACGCATCGGCTGGTGCATTTGTGGTTATAATTTACAATTCAACACCTGTCAAGGAAAATATTAAGTTAATTAAAGAAAAATATAATGTAGAATTTGATTCGTTCAGATGTAATTTAACAGATCCAAAGTCGATAAAACAAATGATTGATTACGTTGTCGATAAGTATAAAAGAATTGACGTTTTTGTTGCCAATGCAGGTATTGGCTGGAAACATGGTGGAGTAATTGATACTAGAGATGAAGATGAAGTGGTTAAACAATGGGAAGATTTTATTAAACTTGATTTTTCTTCAGTTCACTATTGCTCACATTATGTCGGACAAATATTTAAGAAACAGGGATATGGTTCATTAATTATAACTGCATCAATGAGCGCTTCCATTGTAAATTATCCACAGTTACAAGCACCTTATAATGCATCAAAAGCAGGTGTTAAACAATATGCAAAATCACTAGCAATTGAATGGGCATCATTTGGTAATGTTAGAGTGAACACCGTTTCTCCCGGTTATGTTGATACAAAATTTGTCCAAAAGATGGACCCAAAATTAAGAGAGCAATGGAAACATTTGATTCCATTGGGAAGATTAGCAGATCCTAAAGAAATAGTGGGTGCTTATATATATTTGGGTAGCGATGCCAGTAGTTATTGTAACGGAACTGATTTGATTATTGATGGAGGGTATACGGTAGTTTAAAGATAGTATTACTAAGATCCCTTATTTATAAGCTTTTTTTTTAATCCCTTTCGTGATTTTTCTCTTGTATTTTCTTTTTTGGAAATGTTAATAAAGATTAAATTAATATGACTAATATCTCAACAGGTGAGAATCTTTCTGATGTTAGACCTAAAACAAATGGATCTGTTGTATCAGCAATTAGAAGATTTCAAAATGTAATGAAGAACTCATCAAGTCCTACAAAAAAAAAGAAAATAGTTACCGCTTTTGATAGGTTAACCAGATCAGATGAAAATAACCATAATAAAAAAAATAGAGTTTTCAGTACCTCTGATCATAGTACCTCAACTAAAAATACATTGGAAAGCAAAAATCAAAGCAAGAAAGACACCAAAGATCAGGATCAAAATCAAAAAAGGGATAAAGATCAGGATCATGATCAAGAAAGAGATAAAGATGCGGGCCAGAATCTGAACCAAAATCATGATCAAGAAAAAGATAAAGATCATGATCAAGAAATACATATGGACCAGGATCAAGAATACGACGGAGATGAAGATGAGGATCAAGATCAAAATGCAGATGGTAATGGGGATAGAGATGAGATTGAAAGCCAAAACAATTTTCAGGAAGCAGAATCCAGAGAATTGTTTGCTGATAATCCTTTGTTTAGAGCAATTTCACAGATAGATACAAATAACAATACCGTTAAGAGTTTACTGGATACAAAGGTAACTGAAACAACTTCATTGATCCCTTTGTTGTCAGGAACCATCACCACAACAAATTCATTTCCTAATTACGGATCACCAAATCACTCTGAAAATAATGCAGAGTTTCATGATATCGAAATGGTCTTACCTTCTGATGCTGATATTACCGTTAACAAGACAAACGGAGTCTTGAAGCCAAAATGTCTGATCTGGATGGTGGTAATTATTACGACAGTATTAAGTGTTGTGGCTGTTTATCTATATTTTGCTTTGTAACAAATCGAATCAATAAAACAAATAAGCTTTTAATTTTCCCCTTTTAGTTTCTTGGCTTTTATCTTTTAAAATAAATAATCTGTATCTTGTTTCTTGCTTTTTTCCTGTTAAATAAAATAAATCCTTAGAATGGGACAGAAAAACAATAAGTATTCTCCAAGGTATAACCTTGAATTCACTGACGATCATACTTTAACAAAAACAAATCCAGTTGAACCTCCATTATCGGTCAGGGATGTCAAGGAAGTATTGAATAGGAAGGAAGATTATATCAGTCGAACTGATTTAGAGCAAGGTAAATTGGATATAGTCAACAACGTAGCTGAAACGGATCCTTTAATTGATCCACAATTAAACTTTGATCTAACTAATAACTACGGATGTTTGCCGGAGCAAAATTTTATCAGCCACGCTGATTGTCCTGAAGGGTTTTGGGGCAGATTTTGTAGAAGGTTTGGATTTAGAGTTCCTGATGAATACAAAATTTGGTTAATTGTAGGGTTTATCATAGTTTTTTCAACAGCATCGTTGGTTTTAATTTATACTAAAAATATAAACTTATTGAAAGTTATTTGGTATACATTGTTATGTTTCTTAGGTTTCTTTGAATGCAGTGACAGTAAATAAATGAAATTGACAGGAAAACGGTTGTCGTTCTTGGAAAAAAAATGTCTTGAAGCTCTTATTGTGAAAATTATTACCTCCACCTTTTATGTATTATTCTCAGTATAATATGTTGAAAACTTTAAAAAAGAGAATTTATAGCCGCAACCAAATATTTGACCCCAATAACTAGGGAGACTTGCTTAATGTTGAAATGATGTAATTTGTCGATAACTTAATGGTTGAGACCGTTGGTTTTCTCCCTTTTTATTCAGTAAACCATTTTTCAAAGAAAAATTTCTGTTGTCCCTTTTTTTTTGATGGTGTGAATAATATTCAATCAAATGATGGAAATCTTTCAATCAGCTCTGCGATTTCAATTTCTTCAAGTTTATCTTGTCTTAAACAAGCGCCAATTGCTGAAATCAAAAGGTTAACAGTGATTTATGAGGTTTTGGCGTTCAAAAAGCTGCTTACGGATATAGCACGTATGGTAAAATCAATGGTTCCTTTATTTTCCTGGTCTTTCTTTATGTTGGTGACCTATTAAGTTTATCGTTAACGCCGAATGCTATTGATTCCATCAAATCATGTCAAACGTCAGCTTAAAATGAAAGATTTAGATGTCATTCAGATTTTTATTAAAATGCTAACCAATTAAGCTTCTCGTACTGCTTGGCTTAAGCTTTCTCATATCATGTATACTATCTAATTTTCGCCCTTCACATAGCAATTTTGCTAACTCATTATTGGCGTCAATTTGGTTCCCATTGGTCTCATTGTTCTATGCTATGGTATGTCATGGTATTTTCATTGGAAACAAGAACAAAAAATGAATCAAATCAGCACAAAAAAAAATGAAGTATGAAAGGATTGCAGTTGCAGATAAGAAAATCAAAGTCATATAATATGTTGTCCAAATAGTGCTTAATTTGAATGAGACAGCACCCAACGAATGAATTTGTAAAAAAGTTTTAAAGACATTTACATCTTCCATTTTGAAGCTGAAATTGAAGAGGGATTAACAGAATAAATAGCATTTGCCTTGTTGACTAGAATTGGTATATCGTCAACATAAGGACCAACCAGAAAATAGAAGAACCATCGGCTTTAGCTTGCATACCATATTTAGAAAGAGCTCTCTTAGTCACTTTATTCAGCAATTCACCGTGACTAAGCACTACCAGAATAGACTATTGTTTCTTGAGAAAGTAAATTTAAATCTGTCTAATTACCCTGTAAAAATATGCATAATGCATTTGCAGACATTAATTGGAGAAGAGTATTTGAAAATTAAAAAATTAAAAGCTAACACTAATTACACAACTTGAATTATAGTATAATATTATACCGTTAGAAAAGAAACTTTTTTTTGAAAACAAGATCTAATTGTTTATTGTATTAAAGCACAAAACATTTTATATTCTCAATTATCTTTCGTAATTTGGTAGGTAATCGATCCCTAGCTAGTTTTACACGTTTGTTAATACTAATAATTTTGAAATAAATTAAAAGAATAATCTTTTTGATAAAGACTCTGGAAACAAACTAAAAGCATTACAAAATACTATATTTTATAGTTATTGTATAGCTTAACAAATTTTTGTTGAGTTTTCATTCAAGTGGCAGTATTAAAAGTTCCGTAAAGTTCTCAAAAGCATGATCATGATAATGATAATGTATAATTTCGGTTTAAATATAGTAATTAAAATAAAAAATACGAATTACGTGAAAAATTAGTGATAATTCTGAATATCTAGAAGACTTGCTTTCAAAATCAACACTAAAATATATTTCTCACTTTTGAGATCTCATGTGCACAAAAAAAATTTTCAAAGTATATTTATTTGTCAGTTCTTTTCCAGGTATTTTGTCAACTGAATTTCATTTCAACAATATATATTTAAACTTATATATATACAATGAAAACAAGAAGTCAGACTCATAAGTCATTTAGTGATGATGAACCAATTGACAGTAATAAACTTCAAGAAAGCCCAATGAAAATAATAAATATAGATCAACATCAAGAAGATGAAGGAGACAACTCATCTGACGATGCTCCAGAAGAAGAAAATGTCATAACAATAAAGAGATCTATAAAAGAACAAAAAATAAAAGAGAAGCAGTTATTTGAAAAAGAACGTCAAAAACAAAAGGAGAAAAGAAGACAAATAGATTTACAAAACCAATTACAGAAAAAGGAGAAAGAAACAAAACAATTTGAAAAGGATAAAAGTGATTTAAAAAGAAAATATGAAGAAAATGAACTGCCTGATGAATTGCCCCAAAGTTTGCTTGAAGGTTTAGAAGATAAGACTCCAAATGTTGATGAAATCAAACCGAAAAAAATTAAATTTAGTGAGTTAGAAAGAAAAAAGAAACTAGATGAGTTAAAAGAAGAAAAATTATTGTTTGCTAGAGAAGAAAATAAATTGACTGCAGAAATAGGTCCTGTCAAAGTTAAAGTTATTCAAAAGAAAAAATATGATGTTCCAAAAAGTGTGATATCAAATAAAAAGGATCAGTGGCTTAAAAGAAAATCTGTTAAAAGAGGGTAGATTTTTTAATTTCGTTACATTAAAAACATAGATTTATAATTAATTTAATATTTTATTTTTAAGATTTTATAACACATGTAGGATAAGAGTCTATAAAAAAGTTTTAGTTTTCGTGAAAAAATGTCACAGATAAAGGAATAAGCATTCCTAAAATACAAAGACCGAAATTAACTAGCTGAGTTTTCCTTTCACTATTAATATTAACGATAGATTGACCGTCATTATCTTCATCATGAAGTTGGAAAGAATCATCCATAACATTTTGGGTTGATGAGTGAGAATAATTACTCTTATTTGAAACATTCATTAATGCATGGAAACCAACAAATAAAAATGCTCCACCACTAAATAATAATAATTCACCACCAGAATTCTCATTTTTAGTTGATCCAAATGCCAAAATTAAAAAATAAGTCAAAATTGCACCAACTGGCGCACTTAATGAAAAAAGTATAAGATGAATAATAATGTAAACCTGAGGTAAACTGTCGCTTAAAAGTATTGACGTTAATGAAAATGAAGCAGGTAACTTGTGAAGGAAAATTGCAATAATAATCATGAAAGAAGTTTCAGATCCGGATGAATCGACATTATTATCAGATATTGCTAAAGATGTTGTCATAACAATACCATCTGTTAGACAATGTATCAATAAACCTAATGTAGTTGTATTTGTGAACGCAGATTTTATACCATTTATAATAACGCTCTTTCTATCGGATGAAGCCGAAAAAAATGAATCATCACTTGAAGCAGATTGAGGAGGTAATGTTAGTGAATTATAAGACTTGACATTACAGGATGAAATGTGAAATAATGAAGTCAGCTTATCAACTGAAAATAGTGTTACAAATCCAAGTAATAAATAAATACCTATTAAACTGTTATCATGCATATGTTCAACACCTTCTGGAATGATCAGAACAATTCCAGTGGAGATTAAGACACCAACAGTGACTTTTGACACATTTCCAATTGAGGCTGAATTTAACGGCAATATGAGTGTTAGAATTCCAGAAGCAAAAGAGCTGTCAAAATGTAGCCAATGTTAGTATGATCTCGGAGTTTGATACGACACGTTTAATAGATATATCTACCCAATAATAATAACATACCTGATCGCCATTATGGACGAATACAAAACAATTGTGGCCAATGGACCCATGAATATAATAGTAGTTAATCAATTAGTGAGTGTAACAACAAATTAGTGAACCATTTTTACAGATAACAGGAAGAGATGTGGAATGGTTCGGAAGTGAAAAACTGAAACGAATGCACGCGCAACTTGTTATCAACTCCCATGCAAGGTAACATCAATACACTTGCAATGACAGCTTGCAGAAATAATGAATTTTGAAGTTTTGAAAAAAGAAGATATTGATGATCATGTATGTCTACAACATATTATGCGTCCACATCCCCCAGGAAGATCTTTAGGCTATATGTCACTTGAACCCACTGTTACCATTCCTATTAAAGATCTTGATAATAAAGATTCTGAATCTCTGCTATACAATTTGGAAGTTGAACAATCAATACCCTCCTTTAGAAATTCACATTTAAATAATGGTAGTACTACAGGCTATGTTGTTTGGGGTGCATCTAAATTATTAGCTGAATGGTTACTAAGTAAACGGTTAAATCCGTTTTATGATGAATTGTTCGATAAAGGAAATACCGAAGTGGTGGAATTAGGTTCAGGTTGTGCTGGTATTTTAGCTAATAGTGTTGGTAAACATGTTAAAAAGTGGATATGTTCAGATCATGGTGGGATAATAGCTGTATTAGTTCGTAATATTGGAATATCAGATAATGATACTGAAATTGAAGATAATTGTAATATGAAAAAGAAAGATAAATTCAAAAATAGACAAAATAATAAGAGCAAAAAGAAGGGCTCTCAGCTTACGGATAATATGAGTCAGATTTCTGTTGTTGAGTATGATTGGGAATTATCAGATAAATGTGTTATATTAGATAAACTTGAAAATGGGTACCCAAACTTCATTATCAGTTGTGATACGGTCTACAATGATTATTTAACGACATTTCTTGTTGAAAGTATCAAAGAACTTTGTGATGAAAGTACCAAAGTCATAGTATGCTTACAATTTAGAGAAACAGGGTTATTAGAATGGTTTTTACAAGAAAGCTTTAGGATTGGATTTAGAATTTGGTATTTAAGTGAATATGGAATGTTTGGAAGCGGACTTATTGAAGGCTATGGTGTATATTTATTACAATTTGATGATTTTATAGACTAATTTTATAGAAAAATAGATTTAAGTTAATAACTAAATAAATGAAATTAAATTTTATAATATATACATGGAAGTGAAATAACTAATTTATAACAAAAAAGTATCTAATGAGTTAAAAACCATCTCCCTTTGTCGGTTCTTCTTTTAACAATTTGTCTACCAGTTCTTGATTTCATTCTAGATAGAAAACCTAATCTTCTCTTTCTTTTCAACGTATTTGGTTGATAGGTATTACCTCTATTACCACCTCTAGTACCCCATCTTAATTGCAAAAAATTTGCAAGGGGGGATAATTGTGTGTTTATTATATTGGAAGTGTAAGTTTGAGAGTTTGAAATTGGTGAAGAGGATGATGCCAAAAGACTTGAAGACAGACCATTTCTATTCGAAGGCATGAGTGGAGCGTGGTTTGATGTAATGAAAGATATGGACCTAACACTCTGTTTATTTGAAAAACTAATCGCTTTTGCTAATATTGAAAACATTGTATATATGGTTGTGGGCTTCTTCAATACTATTGTTAAACAGATTATGTTAGGAAAATGAGGACGTTGATCAATTTCAATGAAAAATTTCAGTACTAAAACTAACCGGGTAATTTTTCAATTTAAAAAAAAATTTGAACTTTTTATTTTATTTTCAACCTATTAGTGTTACTTAAATTTAGCAATACATATTACTAACAATGTCTAGTTATAGGGCCAGAAGAACGCTTCAAAATGACGATAGTACACATCCGACTTTGTTCAAAGTCATAGAATCTCAATCTTTCAAATCAAATGAAACGGTGCTCACATATCTTGATGGTTTTTTAGCTAGTCATGATTCTGAGAATGATAAGCTGTTAACAGCGGAGGCATTGAATCCTGAATTATTGAAGACTTCAAGTACGTATTCAGGACTTAATCCAGCTGTTGTTGCACAATTAAATAGATTACAAAGAAATTTGAGAGGTTTACCACCAGTTTTTGATACTCCAAGTGCATCCACTAATAAAGAGGATAATGAAATTGAAATTGAAAAAGTTAATAAAAAAATTGTTTTTGATGATTAATTGACAATATTATTTTATAGTCAATCATTATTTCCATGGGTGTGTATCGTATAGTTGTCGTATGCATATATGAATGCATATATGAAATTTAATTAAATAGGGTTATTTAACAAAATAAAGAGTTATTTTCTGTAGTTGTAAAAATTGTTGTAGTAATGAATATTATTATCATTAATTATATAACTATAATAGTTATAATATGTTTATTATTATTGTTGTTATTATTATTATTATTATAATTATTATTGTTATTATTATCATTATTATAGTTATAGCTATTAGTATTAATTTCAGATAAATAAAATCTGTCACCATATTATCGTGTAAGCCGTATCATACTATTTTAGCATGTTTTAACTCATTCATGATTCAAACTAACTAGTCACCTTTTTAACTTAATTGCTTACTGCAAATTAAATATGTGTAACCAGTTAGCATTGCGGTCGTCATCATCTGCTTCCGCTTCAACGACTCAATTAAATCATCAAACGCTTACATTTTCTTCTCACTCTTCAAGGAATTCAAATCAGTATACTGATCTGACATTAAATTTAATATCAAACTTATCAAACAAACCAGAACATACATCTGGTCTAGGTCGTGATTATTGGCTTGAGGATTCTTCAGCTACTAAATGTCGTTCTTGTGATAGAAAATTTACAACCTTTAGAAGGAAACATCATTGCCGTATTTGTGGTAAAATATTTTGTGGTGCCTGTACAACGTTTATTGATGGTTCAAAATTCAATTATAATGGTAAAATGAGAGTCTGTTTGCTATGTGATCAACTAGCCGATAAATATGAAGAAGATTTGTCAAGCGAAGATGAATCAATTTTGGATGATCCATATTCAACCTATAATAATGCAAATTCAACAAACGAGTCTATTAAAAGTACGAAAAACACTCACAGCCATCATAAGGATAAAGTGGATTTGGCCCCTACACCTCCGCCAATGATGGCAATTGCAACAACAAGGAAGGGAGAAGCGGTTGAAATTGATATACCTAGAACTTCATCCGTGACTAGAAAGACGAGAACAACTTCAAAATTACATCAAAATCCTTTTTTCAATACCCCCATGAGAAACAATAATGATACCACTCCTTCAAGGAATAACAATAATAATATTAATACTAGCAATAATAATAATAATAATATCAATAATAACCATAACAATCTTTTAAATAATAGTTCAAGTAACATTTTTTCGTTTAATGATTTAAATAACGATGTTAAAAAGTCTTTAGCACCGTCATTGTCATCAGTGGCAGCAAATGCTGCTTCTTTATTTCATTTTGGTGATAACAATAATAACAATACTAATAATAACAATGATACTACACTAAAAAAATCTAAAAGTCCTAATAGATTTGGATTTTCCTTATATCCAAATATTTCAAATACAAATCAGAGTATCCATTCCAGTAACTCGTTTACACAAGATTCTGATGATAACTCAAATATTTTAGCTCCTAAATCTTCTAGAGATATCTGCACAAATTCATCCGATGAATCTTCCGAAGATGAAAACGAAATGATTTCTTTTATGAATAATCACCAATTTAATTGGCCATATAGGAATTCGACTGATGATAGTAATAATGGCATTAAGAATAGAAATACGGTTAACAACAATAATAATACCAGTAATAATAATAATAACAATAATAATAATAATAATAACAATAACACGATTTTCAGTAAGAGTACTTCTGCAATTCACAATAGTTTTCAAAATCCTTCACTTTCAAATTTGAAATCTGCAACAAGTACTAATTTGAAACATTTGAATAGTTTATCATCTACCAAAGATGGTTTGAAAAATTCAACCCAAGCTTTACTTCCACGTCGTAGTAATAGGCGTCGTGCTTTTAAACGTTTAAAGAACAGAAGAATGTCTAAAAGTGGATCAGCTAGAATTCCAAGCGATTTTAACCCTTCAAATATTTTTAACCGTGTTGTTTCAACAAATTCTGGTTTTGGCTTCGGTTCTGAAGATTTTGAATTTATGGATGATTTTTTAAGAGCTGGCGAAAACCATTCACGTCAATTACTTAAAGAAATACTTACGGATAAACAGGTTGAGAATATTGATGAGTGGACAGCTGTGTTAATCAAATGTTTAAAAAAAATATCTTGTATCTCGTTGAATATATCAAACTCTTCTAGTTTTGATATGACAAATTATTTGAAATTAAAAAAGATTCCCGGTTGTTCAATTAATGATACTCAAATTGTTGATGGCATTGTTTTTTCCAAAAATTTACCTTTAAAAACAATGCCTCGGGAAATTACTAATCCAAGTATCATGTTGATTACATTTCCGGTTGAATACGACCAAGATGTTAATCAACATTATTCAAGTCTGGAACCAGTTATTGCTCAGCAAGATGAATATTTGAAGAAATTGGTGGCTAGAATAGTAGCTTTGAAACCAAATATTGTGTTATCAACATCTTCTGTTAATGGTTATGCGTTGAAATTACTTGCTGATTCGGGAATTTCAGTTGCTTTTGATGTAAAATATCAAGTTATTCAAAGATTATCACGAGTTACAGAAGCAGATATTATCACATCAATTGATAAATTAGCCGTTATGCCCAAATTGGGTAAATGTGGTAAATTTGAGGTTAGAACTTATTTACATTTATCTATCAGACGTACTTATTTTTATTTCACTGGTTGTAATCCTGAACTGGGATTTACTGTTGTATTAAGAGGTTCAACTAAAGATAATTTAAATAAAATTAAAGGTTGTGCTGCACTAATGGTTTATGCTTTTTTTAACGTTAAATTAGAGTCTGGATTAATGCGTGATCAATGTTTGCATGCTTCAGAATATATTATTAAGAACCTTACACCACCTTTATATACTATTCAATTAGGAAGTGTGGATGATATTTGGAAATTGGTTGATGAAAGAGTTCTTAGTAGTTCCCCTTGGGTTAAGTTTAATGTTCCTTTTGTTTTAAGTCAAATTAGAAAACTTGAAAAGGAAAAATCCAAAAATGAGGAAATGTGGAATGAATTTGTTAAGGCCTTTGGTAAAAATATTGATAAAAAAGAACAAATTATGGAAATTAAAGATGTCAATGATTCCGTTGATGCAAAAGAACTAAATAAAAGTGAGAATGAAAGAAAATTGGTTAGTGTTGATGAAAACATATTCGATAATTTTAGGGAATATTGGAAGATAAAACATTCTGTTCAGGATTTACCAAATGGCTATAAAGACCTGTACAAATTGGTGGAAACCAACATGGAATTCAAGAAACAATATTTGGGATCTGAATTATCTATTGTCATGAGGCAATGGGATCAGTTTTGGTCCACTCGTAAATTGGCTTTTTTTGATCCCAACTATCACCAGAATATCGTTACTTTGTTCAGTATGGTTTCAACTAAAAATGCAACACCATGTATCGGTCCTGAAATTCAACTAATAGACTTTTATTGGGAAAATGATTTTTGTTTAGGGCAATTCATAGAACATATATGTTTACATGCTGAAGACATTTGTACTGAAGGCTGTGGTTTAACATTAAAAGAACACTTTAGATCATATGTTCATGGTAGTGGTAAAGTTGATGTTGTTGTTGAAAATAATCCTCATGTTATTCAAGGAAAGGAAAATATGATTATGTCATGGAGTTATTGTAAGATTTGCCACAACACCACAGCAATTTTACCATTAAGTGATAATGCATGGAAATACTCATTTGGTAAGTACTTGGAATTAAGCTTTTGGTGTAGAGGAATGACCGTTAAAGGAGCAACATGTTCTCATGATTTTTATAGAGATCAAATTCATTATTTTAGTTTCCAAGATTCTGCGGTTCGTGTTGAATATTCAAGCATTGAAACTTTAGTACTGATTCCACCTAAATTTCAATTATTCTGGGAACCGGAATATGACGTTAAAATCAAACTGGATACTTATAAAGGCGTTTTGGATAGAAGCATGGAATTTTTCGAAAGTGTTAGAAGTAGATTAAAAAGAGTCAAGTTGGACAGTATGTCGAGAGATAATATGGAAGCCGGTGAAAAGCGTATTGCGGAATTGAATGAAAAACTAGAAAAGGAACAAAATGAGGTTATTCTATTGAGTAAGCATATTTATGATACTTCTAATGTTACAGATCATATGACATTAAATGCTGTTATTAGAGAAGTTCAAGAATTATCTAGTGAATGGAATTTTGAATTTCAGGATTTTGCAAGAGATTTCTTACCAAGTGAAAAGGATATCAAAAAAATTACAGCTTTCCAATTGGATAGGCTGTTTAAGTCTGTGTCTGTCGATGAAAAGGAAAAGAAGAAAGACGATGAAAACGAGGATTCTTTGGATGAAAATAAACCTGTTAATGAAAAAGAGAAAAAAGTTGACGAAAACGATATAATCAAGCAGTCAAATACAACTACGGATTCTGATGATTTGAGCACTGATATAGATACTGAGGGGAAAGTAAAATCCAGAAAGAAAGGCCAACTAGTATTGGATAAAATCAATGAACTCAATTCTTTCAAAGGTTTAAACAAGGTTTTACCGATTGAAAAGAGATTGGAAATTAGATCCCCAAAAAGTGAGGAACTGATGAATAAGAAATCTTTTTGGGAAACACGTACCGATGAGTTGACGGAGAATTTATTAAAGACAGATGAGCCAATAATTTCGGATCTAGACGCAGGTAAGGTTAAAAAGTTAACAAAATTTTTTGATGCTCAAGAATTTTTTAGACAAAGAGAAAGAGAAAAGAAAGAAATGGAAAGAATGAATAGTTATATGCCAAAAGTTAGTGCATCAAAACCACGAATTGAAATTTATAAGAATGTTAATGATGCTGTTCAAGCTGAAGGTAGAGATAGGTCAGCCTTGAACGGTAAAGGAAACCCAAAAATTAAGGATGAAGGGAATGATGTTATTAGGTCCATCACTAAAGATGAAATGACGAACGAAGATGATGATAAAAGGAAAGACGATGAAAGAAGACCAGATGCCCAGCCTGAAAAAGTTTCTCTTTTAAAATCATTAGCCCACTTTTGGGCTGATAGGTCTGCTTCATTATGGGAACCATTAAACTATCCATTGACCTCTTCCGAACATATTTTTGTTGATTCTGATGTTATTGTTAGGGAAGATGAGCCTAGTTCAATTATAGCATTTTGTTTGAGTACATCTGATTATAGTTCAAAATTGTACAGTACTAAAAATCAATCTACAACTCAATTACAGGATATGAGAACTGGAACTGCAAATGCAAATAATATTAAAGATAATTCAATGAATATGGAATCGGCCGTTGCTGCTGTTGCTTTTGCCAACAATCTGTCAGTTAATAATTTTAATAGTACTTCTGATTTCAATGCTGTAAATGAAAGCAAAAGTATTAGTAAAGATGACAATATTCCACTTTCAATTGCATCATCGCTGCTTGATAATTCTAACAATGAAGAAAATGAAAACGAAAAAACTTCAAGCGTTAATAATCTGAATCTTGAAGAAATTATGTTGAAAAAAGGTTTTCATCTAAAATATCAATTTGAAGAAGGATGTTCCACAATATCTTGTAAGATTTTTTTTGCTGAACAATTCGATGCATTAAGAAGGGAATGTAATGTCAACGATAACTTCATTCAAAGTTTATCTAGATGTGTTAAGTGGGATTCGACTGGAGGTAAGAGTGGATCTGCATTTTTGAAAACATTGGATAATAGATTTGTTATTAAGGAATTAAGCAAAGCGGAATTAGAGGCATTTGTTCAGTTTGCTCCAAATTATTTTGAGTATTTTGCCCAAGCATTATTTCATGGATTACCAACAGTTTTGGTAAAAATTTTTGGCTTTTATCAAATTCAAGTTAAAAATACAATACCAGGAGCGAAATCTTACACAATGGATATTCTTATTATGGAAAATCTATTTTATAATAGAAAAATGGATAGAATTTTTGATTTGAAAGGTTCCATGAGAAATAGACATGTTGAGCAGACAGGTAAAGAAAACGAGGTTTTGTTGGATGAAAACATGGTTGAATATATTTATGAATCTCCTTTATTCGTTAGAGAAAATGCAAAAAGACTGTTAAGAGCATCACTGTGGAATGATACATTATTTTTGGCAAAAATGAATGTTATGGATTATTCTCTGGTTGTTGGCATTGATTCTGAGAATAAAGAATTAGTTGTCGGTATAATTGATTGTATAAGAACCTTTACATGGGACAAAAAATTAGAAAGTTGGGTTAAAGAAAAGGGTCTAGTTGGTGGTAGCGGTGTTGGTAAGGAGCCAACCGTTATTACACCAAAACAGTACAAAAATAGATTTAGGGAGGCGATGGAAAGGTATATATTGATGGCACCGGGTGCTTATTATCAAGGAACTACATAATAGTTTATAATAAATAGGAGACTTACATAATTGTTTTTAGCAACAGTGCTTTTTATGATTAGTGTTAATAATCAACGGGGAATTAAACCCGGTTTTTTAAAATAATTAAATTTAGCATAACTCTTATGGAATACGTAATTTCTCTCTCGGCGTATTGTATGTATGCAAATTGTTTGTATCAAACGTAATTTTTATTCAATTATTGTTTACATTTATGGATTTTTCCTGGAAATGATTTCTTTAAGAATAATCATATTCAAATTTTTCTAAGCGATACAGCCTGTATAAACATATATCTAAGCTTACTTTCATAAAAAGCAACATACCTAGATAAGAAGGAACGTATTTCATGCTTAGTAAACTGTTTTAATCGCACTGGGAAAAAAAGTTCAACACTATTGATAACATATAAAGAAATACCTTAATTTTTTTTTTACGAGTTATCAGATATAACACAAAAAATGTACAGAGACAGAACCAATTTATACATAGCATATCGCCGAACTTTTCCACATCATAATAGTTCGATTTCAAGGTTTGATAGTCTCCCGGATGAAGAGGAAGGATTGGTGGGTTTGACGTCTAAAGGTAAAACCAATAGCAACGGCGAAACATATTTTGATGATGAACCAATTGAGTTAGAAACATTGCCTCCATCTTTGGTTCAGTTACAGAATGCATCTAATGAAATCTTGGAATCATTGGATAGTAAGATACAATCATTAAACAAATTATACAAAAAAAATTTATTACCAGGATTTTCGGATACAACGAATATTGATTCCGAAATTGATAAATTAAGTAATTCAATTACAATCGAATTAACAAATGTTTATAAGCAGATTAAAGAATTAGATGGACTGAAACTACAATTTAAAACAAAATCAGAAACTAAAATGGTTGATAATTTAAAAAAACAATTGGCACTTAGAGTTCAAGAATTGAGCGGTGGATTCAGAAAAATGCAAGGAAATTATATTAAATATTTAAAACATGATGACGATAACAAAACCGGTACTACTGGATTTGGAATTGGTGGTGAAGATGATAATGATATTGAAGGATATTCAAAAGATGCAATGAGAGAATCCAGTAAACAAATTGGATCACAGCAGCAACAGCAGCAACAGCTCGATGAAAACTTTTTACAACAAAGGGAAAGAGAAATTTATAAAATTGCACAAGGTGTTGTTGAAATTTCCATTATTTTTAAAGAATTAGAAAATATTGTCATTGACCAGGGGACCGTTTTAGATAGGATTGATTACAATTTGAGCAAAACAGTTGAAAATGTTCAAAATGCAGAGAAACAGATGACCAAAGCTGAAGGGTATCAAAAGGCGACTGCGAAATGTAAAATTGTTTTATTCTTGGTGTTATTAATACTTTTATTTTTGATGATATTAATGGTCAAGCCTAGGAGAGTCGATCATTACGTTCATGACTCTTCATCTGCTCCAATACAACCAACGCCTGATGCTGATACTGATACCAATTCGAAACCCGATAGCGCCAATGAAATAAGTGATGGTCATACAAATCCTGTAGATGCAGCTAAAATTAGAGACTCTCCATCGATGCTAACGCCAGTGGCATCTTTACGTGGAAAAGATTTAAACCTTTTATAATATTTTTTATTTACGATTTTATTTATTTCTATATTTAATAAAAAAAAGTAAATGAATAGCCCAAGAAAAATAAACAAACAAATTAGAAAAAAAATAACGAAATGAAGACAATGAAAATAAAATGAAAGCATTAAAAATTACCCAAATCACCATTGAAAGAGAATAAAGAATAATAATAAAGATTAGTTTTAATTTTGATTTTGATTTTGATTTTGGTAGACTTTTGGTTTACGTTAATCTGCCATAAGGACCATCATTTGATATTGCTGATGGTGATGGCATATAACCTTTTTGTCTTCCTTTATAAGAGGACGGAACAGAAAATTGATTAGGTAATGGAGCAGTATTTGGTCCAAATCTTCTTTGATAATTATTCATTGAACCTGAAGTGCTATTTGCTGGGAAGGCATTTTGATATTGACTTTTATTTGCATAGCCATTTTTCATACCCATAACCATATAAGGTTTAACTTTTTTCTGATAACCATACTGCTGTTGGAATGGCGGCATACCAGCTGAATTTTGCGGAACTGAAGAATAATTAAAATTCTGTTGATAGTTTCCTCTATATTGTGGATAAGACGGTCCTCCTATTTGTTGATTTTGATTGTGAATTTGAGGTTGATTTGGGATCTGATTTTGAACATGAGATGGATGATTCGATTGAATATAAGGATTGGCATATTGGTTATAAGGGATTGGAGCAGATTGAGATTGTGGGAATTGTGATTTACTTGCAGCACCTCTGTAATAATTTGGATTAATACCTCTTTGAGAAACGCTAGTAAAATTTGAGTCTGAACTATTAGAATCCGAACCTTCCTTTTCAATTTGTTGTAAATTTGAACTTGAAGAATTGATCAATCTATTATCAAAATTTGAATCTGCGGTTCTATTTTCCATATCATTCAACAAAGAATCGTTAAGATAAGGATTTGAAATCTGAGGCAATTTGAGAGATTCATCGTAAACTGATGATTGAGCATCTGATTTGACTCCGTCGTTTTCATTGTCAAAAGTTGAAGAAGTTATATTTTTAGAAACGATGTTTGTGTTTGTTTTGTTTTCAAGTTGCGAATTCTCATAATTATCAAAAGTTGATGAAGTTATATTTTTAGAAATCGTATTTGAATCAGATTTATCGGAATTAACAGTGAAAACAGATCTATTTTTCTCAATATAGATGGAAGGAGGTTCAACAAACTTATTATTATCTTGAAATTCACTCAATAAGCGAGAACCGTTTCCGTATTTTTCTTTTTCCGGATCGTCATCATCATCATCATCATCATATTCTCCAAGTGTTGGTAAAATTTTCATGGCTAAACCAACCATAATAATTGAAATCATATTTAAAACTGCTGCAGGTATCAAACACCAGGCTGGCCAATCAACATTGGGGTAAAATAATAGGAAGGTGACAACGCAAATCAAAGCCGATGATAAAAACGATAAAATTGTAAAAAATAGTAAAAATGACCAGTAAACTTTTGAAACTATAAACGTCCTAACCAAATGGGACAAAATGTTGAAAATAACTGAAATAAATGTCAGACCAGCTGCAATTGGTGCAACTATAAGGATCAAAGCCAATTTATCTCTTGCACTGTCACCCATTTTCCAATTTGAACCGCTATCTGTTAAAGATGAAGGTTTATAATTTGCTGCAGCTTTTGAGCAGTCACCAGCAGACTTGGCATCGAGCGGGCAGTATCCAAAGACCCCATATCTGTATGATGAATCGTGTGCAAGGTATATCGTGGTTAAAACCGGTGATGTAATTGTGGCAATGATAAGAAAGGCCAGTGATGCCAGTTGAAATATCAACGCTGCACTATGTGTATGTAACTTCATTGTTGAGTAAGAGAAACTGAATAAACTGAAACGAAACCTTAGATTAGAGGAAGCAATAAAACAACTCAAAACCGGATAAACAACTGAACAAAACAGAAAGACAAATGTGTGGTTTATTATATCGAATTATCGACAATTTTTGTGTCCTTATCGATCAACTGAATCAGAATTGTTTTGTTTTGTTTTATTTTTAGCTTTCTCAGCCATACAAGGCGGGACGAGGCGTGTCCACAGTGGAAAAGGGGCCATTTCAAAAACAAATTCAAGGCCGAGAACGTGGCTGGTGGCTGCAAGGTCGTGTCTGTTTACATGTTGCCTATTTGGGACCGTGGTTCCTGTAGCAGTAGCTGAAATTCGTATTGTTCTGTTAATGGTTTAATGAAATTTCATATCAAGTTCACTAAGAAGCATTGTAGCTGTTCAGATAAGGTTACCGCTGGGGCGCAACGGGAGTTTCCTGATTTGGCATTACGTTAACCATATTCCAGTTCCAATGCCTCTCTTCTGAAAAGAGAATATTTGGTTGGAATGATCTGTTAATAAGAGCGCTTGCTAGTGTCTTGGATTCAGAATTGAGAACGTTGTTTCCCAGAGTTTGTCGCTTTCATGTCCATAAGGTGGATAGGTAGTAAATCAAGGATATAGTCGTATTGTATTGTAATGGATTTACCTCCATGGATTTACCTCCATTACAATACACTCTAGATATATCATCGCACGGAAAACATTGCTTTTCCTGGTAAAACACAATAAGATTATTATTACAAATATACCTGTACATATCTGTATATATATATATATAACAGGATACACATACATAAATCATAAATTTCAACCCGTTTACGTGATCGAGTTGTATAATTGGATTTCAGACCTTCTTTTAATTTCATGTTTTCTTTTAATTCCATGTCCTCTTTTTATTTATTATATAGAGTCGCTGGATTATATATCCCCATTTTTTATTTTTTTTTTTATTGCTTTCTTCCTCTGTCTGAACCAATCTTTATTATAGTTCAAAATATTTTTACTTTTTTTTCTTTTTCAACTACTGTCGATATAATGAGGCGCAGTAGAGAAACGTTTTGTGGCGCATTAACCATTTGATAATTGTTCTATTTTTTCTTTAATAGAAATCCGGAATGGCCGATTTGGGTTTACCTGATATTTAGTCCGAAGTTTTTGAGGTGATTATATATTACATTTACCTCTATATATTAATTTCTGTATCAAACAATCTACCTTAAGTCTTCAGCATGTCACAACCAATGCAATCTTCTCATATATCACCATCGCCTGTGGATTCAGACGATGTGAAAGAACAAGAAATTCTAAATAGATCTTCTCAATCTCAAGTCAATATAAATCAATCCATGTATGATCAACAAATGGAATATCAACTTCAAAAACATCTACCTCCAATTAAACTACCTTCTGGATTTGGCCCTATACCGGTGGATGATAAAAAAGTTTTTTTCTTTGATATAGATAATTGCCTGTATAGAAGATCGACTAGAATTCATGATTTAATGCAAGTTTATATTCACAGATATTTTAAGAAACATTTACATCTTAATGATGAAGACGCTCAAAATTTGCATATGAAATATTATAAACAGTATGGTTTGGCTATAGAAGGATTGGTCAGATTACATAAAGTTGATGCTTTAGAGTATAATAAAGTTGTTGATGACGCACTACCGTTAGATAGAATTTTGATACCAAATCCACAATTAAGACAGATGTTGATAGACTTAAAAAAGAGCGGTAAAATTGATAGACTATGGTTATTCACAAATGCCTATAAAAATCATGGTTTAAGAGTCATTCATTTATTGGGTATAGGCGATTTATTTGATGGAATGAGTTTTTGTGATTATGAAAATTTCCCGTTGATTTGTAAACCGATGAAAGGCGCTTTTGATAAAGCGTTAGTTGATGCTGGTGTTTCGAACCCTGAAAATGCATATTTTGTTGATGATTCCGAAATTAATGTTAAAGCCGCTATAGAATTTGGTTGGGGTAAAGTAATTCAATATGTTGAATTGGATCAAGATTTACCAAGCGATTTGAGCAATTATCCAAATTTAGAGATTACTCTGATTAGAAATATTTTAGATATTAGATCTGTATGTAAAGAATTATTTAATTAAATACTAAAATAAAAAATTACCATGTCATATGTTCACTTCTTTATCTATTCTATTAATAAGTGAATCGATTATCATTTCACATTGTGGTACAACTGTAGCAAATTTAGTTTTATACTCCTTAAAGTAGTTTCGCTTGAATTTTGATAAAAGTAATTTCAAATTAATAATTAATTTTGTTTCATTAACTTCTAAGTTTTTGATAAGTTCAAAATTCATTGCAATTATTTTTTCTAAACATTTAATTCTTAACTTAGTTATTTCAAATGCTTTCTTGTTTTTACTTGTTTCAGTTTCAACTTTTTGACCTTCTTCAGTTACAGAATTTTTCAAAAAATTACCATTTAACCTACAGTTAACCCAGTTTCTTAAATATTCTTCTAATTCTACCAGCAAATCTTCAATATTCTCCATTTTTCCTAATTTAAAATCATTTCCACCTAAATCATTGTAATCATTCGAAATTAAAAACTTGAATAACAAATTCATTTTGAAAAATAACATTTTATCTAATTCTTCAATTTTATTTAAATGAATATTATTAATAAATCTAAACCATAATATTGGTTCATCATTTAATGTACTTTCAACAGTTACTAGTAATTCATTCATATATTCGCCATTAATGAGTTTCCACAAAAGCTCTTTTAGAAATTCAATATTATTTTCTTTATTTAAATCTAAATTGATATTTTCATCAATCATCAAAAATATAATGGATTTCATAACAATATTTCTAGTTTCTATATCATTTAAATCAATTTTCTGGATAAATACCTTAAATTTAAAAAGTTGCAAATTTATGATTGGTAATGGATCTTTTTTATCAAAATTTAATTCAATCCCTTTGAGTTGTCGAATATCACACCCTATATCACCTAAAAATTCTACTAAATCATTTTTATTAAATTTAAATTGAGATTTAATATCTAAAAATTCAATATCTCTGGATGATTTTGAAGAGACCAATTTTTCTTTCCAATCATTCTTACCCATTTTAAGTTTATTTTTCAAACCTAGATAAGAAAGTTCTTTCGGTAAATTAATTTCAGTGTTAAAGTTTTTATTTTTTTTTATAAAAAATAAGAAAACTTCAGGAATTTCACCTGTCTTGAATTTATTTTTCATATTGCTTAACCAATGATGATTTCGTTTATCTAGTCGGACGTCTTTATTTATATTGATTTTAATTAATTTATCAATATGTTTTTTTGCCTTTAACTCTTTTTCTTCTAGTTTTCTGTCTTTTTCAATTATTAGTTTGATTTTTTTATCCATATCTAATTGTTTTTTCAAGTTTTCAAACGTTTTGCTATTTTTCCTTGGTTCGTTTACAGAATTCAGTGAAAATCCTAATTCATTGCTTAAAACATCTTTCCTACCTGAACATGACTGTAATAGACTTATAATGTCCCTTTTAGTTTTAGCTCTTTTATGATGCGTTGAATTTAAAGTTGGAGATTGACACCCAAATAAAGGATCAAAATCTTTATCATCATCGGATTCATCAAGATCACTTTCTAGTCCTCTCTTAATCATAACTAAAAGCGTTTAACTGCCAAATATATTCTGCATCGATGTTTGAAATGAAGAAATAACGTTTAGTGATTATCAAATTTAAAAAGCAAATTAATGAACTTGATTAGGTTAAATTTTCTTTACGCGGTTTAATTTTCTCGGTTTTCAATTTTAGTCCATTAAACAAATTGATCAATTACTTTATTAATATATATTAAATCTATCTACTTTTATAGTCATTTCTCTTTCTGTACTTTTTCTTGGGACCTTGATCGTTAACAATTGAAGGAATCTTAACAATATCTCCTTCTTCACCTTTAGGGCCTGTTTCGTCGTCAAACACTTTCATTCTCCATTCCCTTAATCTTTTTCTTTTGGCGACTTTACGTTTATCCTTGTCTCTTAACTCTTTGGCTCTATATGGCGCAAATTTCTTCAATCCGATGTAATCATTCAATTGTGAATCATTAGCCATCAAAATTTCACGTGTTGACAATCCGTAAGATTCAGGTGAAACTTCTCTATATCTAAACGTAATTTGGTCCCTCTTTTTAGATCTACCTCTTTCTTCTTCAATTTCATCCATTAAATCGACGGTTTTAGACTCAACAATCTTTTCAGCAACTTGTTTAACCTTATTTGTATCTTTCTTTTTATTGTACTTTTCTTCTTTCTTTTTGGATTTTGTAAGAGTCGATTTTTCTTCTTCAACTTCTTCAACTTCTTCATCGCTATCGTCATCATCGTCTTCTTCTTCTTTTTCTTCCTCTTCTTCTTCTTCTTCTTCTTTTTCTTCCTCATCCTCTCCTATATCATCTTTCCACTCCGGTTTAACATCTTCATTGCCGTAATATTCATCATTAAAAATTTCACTCATTTTAGAATCCCAATCAGCATCAACAAAATCTCCATTCATCAGGCTATCCCCGAAAACTCGCAAAATCACATCTTCTGGAACATCTTCACCAACTGCCTGCCTAATCTCTTTAATTCTATCCATAACTAGATTAACTTTCTTTTGCTTCTTTTTCTTCAATAATTCTTCCTTTTCTTCAGTTTCCTTTTTTTTATTTTCCTGTTTCTTTAATCTTTCCTTTTTTCTATTATTTGACTTTTCTCTTCTCATTGTCGCTTGTGATCTTGCATAACTAATAATTTCTGCTGCATTTGGATCTTCAAATCTAAAATTATAGGCATTTTCAAATTTTTCGGCTGCATTATCAAATTCCTCATCGTCTTCTTCTAATTGTATTTGTTCACCTTTATCTGGTAACCAGGCTTGATTATCTAAGTATGCTTCCAAAAATTTTGTACTGTCTTTTTTAGGATCTGGTAATTCAAGCTTCTCAATAACCTTACTAGATTCTTTCTTCTCTTTCTTCCTTAAAAATTCATCATCATCTTCACTTTCTCCTTCTTTTTCACTTTCGTCGCCACCAAATGCATTATGAATTTCATCAACTAATCTATCCTTTTCTTCCTTTTGGTAAATTGCAAATGGTTTTTCTTCTTCTTTATCTTTGCCCGTATCTAATAAATTCATACGATGATAATCTTTCAAAAAAATAGGTTTATCTTTCTTTTCTTGGTCCCCTTCTTCTCCATTAGCTCCTTCTTGTTTCGTACCATCAAAAAATCTCACATTACTATCAAATAATCTTTTATCACCAGTTTTAATTGCAGTTAAAACTTCGCTCAATCCACTCTCAACGTCCTTTGTAAGCAGCTCACCAATTTCATCTTCTTCCTCTGAGTTACTACTTTCGTTAATCTCTTCTTCTTCTTGTAATTCTTGTTTTAATTTTTCCAAATCAAGTGGTAATGGTAAGGGTTTGATTTCCCTATTTCTAATATCTTCATTATTTAGAGAAGCATTCTTTATTTCTTCTTCTCTAGCTTTTTTTGAAGCAGATTTCTTTCTAGCCATTGTTCAGTTATAAATTGCTTTGATAACTAAAAGTATAAATTGAAGTGAAAAAAATTTTTATAATTTTTTTTCCCTGTGAAATTTCTTTAAACTTTCTTTAAGTTTAAAACAAAATTTTATTGCTTACAACTCCAAGATAGTTCTGTGTGTAGTATATCGTATACACTTAAAATACTATAATTATCTAAAAATTAAAGTGATTAGAGAAAAAAATTAAGACTAAGTAAATGAGTCTGATAGTAAAAAAATTATTGTATGCCCTCACTCAGATTTGAACTGAGGATCTCCACATTACTAGTGTGATGCCTTACCAACTTGGCCATAAGGGCTAATTTGCTTAAAATCGTGTTTGTTGCAGCTATCAAAGCACATTTATATTATTACTTTTTAATCTAACGGAATCAAACTATTTGATAAATGATTTCATTAATTGCCAGAGCATAAATTACATGTGTGTCAAAAAAATATCGTAATATTACTTAAAAAGACTGCCATGTGATAACTACAGAAAATTTTATAAATGTTATAGTTAGAAATATTAATCATATGATCATAAGAATATGAAGTGATATGAAAAGTAGTATGATGAAACATCGAAGAATTTTCAAGAGATCATATTGTTATCAAAATTAGTAATAACATGATAATTAATGCTATGTAATCTTTATAATTGAATAACATAAATAGGATAGGTTTCCCTCTATCTGACTTATGAATAAATAGATTATATAGAATTTTCAATTAATATACAGAACGCTTGAATACCTAATTCAGTTTATTAAATTCTAGAATTAATTCATATAAATAAAACAATAATTGAGTAAACAGAGGATATTTTTTATTGTCTTATTCTTAAGATTTGATTGTGAAATGTTAGCGTAGCTTAAAGGGTTTATACTCATGGTTCTTACTAAATCATTATATATTTAGTTAATCGTTATATACTATAAACTTACAAATGAGGCATTGAGATTCAGCTGTATTTGTGTTCATATGAATATTTTTGGTAATCACAATCAATTTTAAAATGATATATAATAATCTAAACCTTGCATTTCATATTCTTCTTAGTTTTTATATTACAAACATTTTATAATTCGTATGTTTTGGTGAAATTTTATTTACTTTTCAGAACTAACAGAAACAAAGCACTAAATAATTAAAAAACAAACAAACGAACAAACAAATAAATGAACAAACAAACAAAGAAAACACAATTATAAAAACAAAATCAATTTTATTCCAGAACAGAATCAATATCTCTAATTCTTTCTAGTTCAGCACTAATATGGCTTTGGACAGCATGCAACTTTTCAGGATGCGCCATCTGCCATTCTCTTAGTTTATGGGTTTGACCAGAACAATCCCAGTACATACCTCTCAAGGTAGTATAAATGCCTTCTCTACCTTCAAATAATGGAAAAATAATAACAATAAAAGCAGTGATAAATATCCAAATAATACCAACAACAACCCAACCTGTAAAGAAATGTTTGCTAAAAATATATTTTTGACCATACATTGGCATTGGCCAGATAACCAAAAGACAAAAACTCATAACTAAACATAAATAACCGGCAATTTTTGAGGCTCTTTTTAAATGTGCTTCCTCTTCTCTTGAAATTTCAATTAATTTTGGATTATGGGCAATATTGTCAACAATTTCTGAAACGTTTGAAGAAACAGGGTTTAATTTTTCAATATCTCTTTTTTCTGCAGTGGCCGTTGGAACAAGAATTTCATCAATTTCAGCTTCAATTTCTGGTGTATCATCAACTCTTGTAATTGTTTTCAAAATTTCCCAATCAAAATTTTGTGAACCAAACGTTAGAGTTAAAATTGGTACGAACACAGCTGGAGATAACAATGCAACAACATTACCAATTAACATTGGATCATCCATAAAGGTATTCTCCACTGTAATGGCACCGTACATTGTATGAGTTGAAACTAACCAAGCCATGATTGCGACAGCAGTACCTAAAATTGGAGAAACAATTGCAGAAATTCTATTTGGATGTTTTGATAATAGTGTCATCGTTGCTGGAATAACGGCAGCAGAAATAATAATACCCATAATTTCATACAAATAACCCATTGAAATACCAGCATAGTACAAGCCAGTTGCAAAACCCGACATTGCTAATGAAAAAACGACAACTGTACAATGAGATGTTAGAATTAATGTTTTACCACTTGCATTAGGATTAATATAACCCTTGTAAATATCATAAGTAAAAATTGAAGAAATTGAAATGAATTCTGCAGACATTGCAGAAGTGACAGCCATGAAAACCATAAATAATGTTGCCACAGCACCATTTTTACCCATCAATGCAGTTGCAGCAGATGGTAAGACTAAACCAGCAGAAACTTGATCACTTGACAATCTATTAGGATAAGTTGGGAAACTTGGAGAAGATTCCAACGCAAGACATGCTAAACCCATTGTAGTTGCTGTCAACCATGGAATTGCAAACCATGCAATACCACCAGCAATATATCCAGGTAAAGCAGCTGCAGGTGAGGATGCAATGGCTTTATTCCAGTAACCATTATCTAAAAAGACAGTACCAAAATTACCGACAATATTAATAACAAAGAAAATACCTCCAGATCTTGAATGCATTGTTAAATAGGAACCTTCTGCATTACCAGGAACTGGATGATCAATACCAGCTTGAGTAACCAATTCCCAAACTTTTGCAGGTGAACCTAATAAAGGTGAAGTTGCGTAAGCGGTGAATGCGAAGGTTAAAATGATGACGACAATGGCAATTGTATGAATATAATCAGTTAAGAATGTTGCTTTAATACCACCAAATAAGGTATAAATCATGACACCAACTGGGAAAAGAAAGATACAGGCAACAGTATTGATACCTGTTAAATCAGTGACGGCGGCAGAACCACCTGTTAGTAGCATCGCTGTGACTAAAACGTTGGTTGCAAATGCAAAAAAGATGAACACAGCATGAGCAATACCACCATATCTGGCTTTAATAATTTCTAAATAAGTGTGAGCACCAGGAGCTTTTTGCTTTGCCTTGATTGCAATGAACGCAAATAAAATAATTTGGCAACAAGCACCGGCTGCATAGAAGAAAGGACCCGAGACTCCATTTTTATAAGCTTGAGTTGAGGACTGTAACAATGTTGCAGCCCAAGTCCAAGAAGACACAACTGCGGCAGCAATAAGACCAGTCTTGACGGAACGACCAGCAGTTGAAAATTCTTCGGAAGTGATGATTTCCTTTTGATAGCGACGTAAAATGAAGGTGGTAAAGATCATACCAACAGAGAAAACCATACCTAGACCGACAATTATGGCATATCCGGCACCTTGAGGTAATGGAACTGCTATATCACTCATTGTATTATTAGTTGATTGTGTAGATTGTGTAGATTATGGTTAAATAATTGACTTGAACGGAATTGAATTGAATTGAGTTGTATTAAAGATCTTCTATGGTTTATATAGAAATACAATTGTGAAAAGTTGTGAAAATTTTTAAGAAAAGTATTAAAAAATCATGATCAAAATGCATCAAAATTTTCCTGAACAGATAAGAGATTTAGTGTTTTAATATTCCTTGACTAAGCAAAAATTTTAAAAAATGTTTACAGCCCAGAGTAATCTCTTTGTAGCTGAAATGCAATGATAAGGTACAAGAATTTGCGGCAGTGCTGGGTTTGGCTCAGCTATTGGAACCATACGACAAGTTTTTCTCACCTTGTGTATTGTTAATTTTCGGCGACAAAAGGGCGAAATAAAAATAACAGGACCAGAATTTCGCCATCTCGTTTAAATACCTTATGTTCGGCGTTTTGAACGCTGCGATTTATGGACTTTTACTTCTAGGCTGTTACGAATTGGGAAGAGAATTTACTGTTATCAGCGGATTAGATGCCAAGTTTATCGGTACTTGTGTTGGTGGCTAGAAAGAAAAGTAATTATAGCTGTTAATGGGGGGATGGGAGGGG
>JAKTSJ010000028.1:0-153836 GCA_030580115.1 Kregervanrija pseudodelftensis
GTTGCATAATCCGTTATCTTTGATTCACTAGCTATAAATTGAAGGTGGAAGTGTTTTCTAAATCTGAACCTCTGTCTATTGATCATTAGTAAACATTTTTACTACTTTTTTTTCATTTCATCGTTTATCACTTTTTTCATTTTCAATTAACACTTTATCCAATTAAATATGGCTCCTTCTAAACATAGTAAGGTTGGTAAAAATTACAAGAAGCTTTCAAGTAAAATTGATTTGAATGCATTAAAGCAAAAACTTGCGTCATCCAAGCCAAAAGAAGATAAAACTGTTCTAAAACCAGAATCAGAATCAGAATCAGAAGATGAAAATGATTGCGAAGAAGAAAATGAGAATCCAGATGAAAAAGAATATAATAGCTTTAAAGATTTTGGTTTAAAGGAAGATATTTTGGAATCTATCAATGCACTTAATTTTGATAAACCTACTCCAATTCAAGCTAAGTCTCTACCACCTGCTTTAAAAGGTAGGGATATTATTGGTGTTGCTCAGACTGGTTCAGGTAAAACTGCCGCATTTGCAATTCCTATTTTACAGTCTTTATGGGATGCTCAAATTCCATATTTTGCGTGTGTGCTTGCGCCAACTAGAGAATTAGCTTATCAAATTAGGGAGACATTTGACGCTTTGGGTTCAAACATGGGTTTAAGATGCTGTACCATTGTTGGTGGTATGGATATGATGGATCAAGCTAAAGAATTAATGAGGAAACCACATGTCATAGTTGCCACTCCGGGTAGATTAATGGACCATTTGGAAAATACCAAAGGATTTTCATTAAGAGCATTAAAATATTTAGTGTTGGATGAAGCAGATAGATTATTGGAATTGGAATTTGGTCCAGTTTTGGATAAAATCTTACAAATTATTCCAAGACAAAGAACCACATATTTGTTTTCGGCAACATTAACTTCCAAAATTGATAAATTACAAAGAGCATCTTTACACAATCCTGTTAAAGTTGCAGTCAATAATAAATATTCTACAGTTGATACATTGATCCAAACTTTAATGGTTGTTCCTGACGGTTACAAAAACACTTACTTGATCTACTTATTGAACGAATATGTGGGTAAATCTGTCATAATATTCACTAGAACATGCGCACATGCGCAACATACTGCCTTACTTGCCCGTATTCTTGGCTTTTCAGCAATTCCTTTACATGGTCAATTATCACAAGCACAAAGATTAGGTGCATTACATAAGTTTAAGGCCGGTGAAAAAAATATACTTGTGGCCACAGACGTCGCTGCTAGAGGTTTGGATATACCATCTGTTGATTTGGTTATAAATTATGATATACCAACAGACTCCAAAGCTTACATTCACAGGGTTGGTAGAACTGCCAGAGCTGGTAGATCGGGTAAATCTGTGTCTTTAGTGACACAATATGATTTGGAATTGATTTTGAGAATTGAAAAAGTTATTGAAATGAAGTTGCCTAAGGAAACTCCAGCAAAAAACGAAATTTTAGCATTACATGACACTGTGGATCAAGCATCAGTACAGGCAATTAGAAAAGTTAGGGAGTTTCATGGCAATCGTAAAATGAGATAAATAGGATAGTATAATCTATAGAAGTAATAAAAAATCACAGGATCATAAATAATCTTCACTTGTCTTACCTGGCGGTGCTAGTGTAGGGGTGTGTATTCTTTAAATTTGTAGATATTTTTTCAACTTACTATTTTTGGCCTTTGACATGTTTCTATAATCTTGAATCTCACATCTAGTATGAAGGAGCCTTTAAGTTTGGCTGAATTAATTGCACAGAAGAAAGGAAATAAGAATTGTACTGACGAAAAATTGCCAACGAGGGTTAAGTTCTTAACAAGGTCACAACGGGACAAAGCTGAAAAAGAGAAGCAACAGAAAAACACGGAAGACAAAGAGATCCGTAGTCAGAACAAGATAAAAAAGGCTATCAAAGATGAAAAATTGAATAATCAGCGTATACTACTGGAACAAATTGGAGCTTTCAATGCTTCATCTACTCATGGACAGAACTTGCCAAATACTAATAATAAGCAGGATAAAAGAAAACGGAAATTTAACTTTGATTGGAATCCTGAAGACGATACGTTAGAGAATTTTACACCAGTACTGGAAATAGGGAAAAAACAAAAACCTGAATCATTTGACGTACCGAGACGAAAAAAGGCAAAAGATGAATATGAAGACAAACCTTGGCCACAAAAACCACTTGAAAAAATGACAAATAGGGATTGGAGAATTCTTAGAGAAGATTTTGGAATTACCTCAAAAGGTGGTGAGATTGAAAACCCATTAAGGAATTGGAATGAAAGCAAAATACCTAAGTTGATTCTTGATCAGTTAGATAAATTAGGATATATAGATCCGACTCCAATTCAAAGGGCTGCTATACCTATGGGTCTCAATGGTAGAGATATAATAGGTATTGCAGAAACAGGCTCTGGTAAAACTTTAGCATTTTTAATTCCGATCTTAAGTTACATTATGAGGCTTCCTCCTGTGGGACCATTTGAAAGCCCTCATGTTCTAATCCTTGTTCCTACAAGAGAATTAGCACTTCAAATTGAAAAAGAATTTCAAAAATTTTATAAGCAAATTCGATTCAATGTTGCGTCTTTAATTGGTGGTCATACCTATGATGAAAATATTTCAAAATTAGGAAAAGGTGTTGAAGTTGTCATTGGTACACCCGGTAGATTGATTGATAGCATCGAAAAAAAGATATTAAATTTAGATAAGTGTTATTTTTTGACTTTGGATGAAGCAGACAGAATGATTGATATGGGATTTGAAGTGCAAGTGAACACTATTTTGGAATCATTGCCACCTGGCGAAAGCAACCCTTTCCCGATTGGCAGTGTCATAAAACGGACTACCATGATGTTTACCGCCACCATGCCCAAGAGTATAGAGAAAATTGCAGTTGAAAATTTAATTAAACCGGCCACTATTGTTGTTGGTGAAATTGGTGGTGCCGTTGAAACAGTAGTTCAGGACGCAATTCAAGTTTCAAAAGAGGATGATAAAAAGTTGGTTGTGTTGGCAAACCTCCTTAAAAGAAATAGGAGTTGGTTTATTCCACCAATTATTATATTCGTAAATTATCAAAAGACCTGCGATATTATTTCCGATTATTTGTCTGGTTTGGGGTTTTACCCAGCGGTTATGAATGGTTCACGAACACAAACTCAAAGGGAAGAAGCTATTATAAATATGAAGAATGGTTCTTGTGATGTGCTAATTGCCACAGATATTGCCGGTAGAGGTATCGATATTTCTGACGTTTCATTAGTGGTTAATTATCAAATGTCAAAAACAATTGAAGAATATACTCACAGAATTGGTAGAACTGGTAGAGCTGGAAAAAAAGGTATTGCAATTACATTTTGGAATTCAGATACAGATGCTGATGTGTTATATGATTTGAAAACGATGATTGTGAAAAGCCCAATAAGTAAGTGTCCCGATGACTTGAAAAGAGCTGAACACGCCCAAAAAAAGTTTATTAGAAACATTGATACTTGAAATATATTATTTTTGTTTATTATAGAGAAACTAATGTGTTCAACATATATATATGTTACTTTATTCATCCTCGGAACTTGAGTAACCACATAGTGCGGACAATGCGTTAGCAGGCTTTGGTGTCGATTTCGGTTTGGAAATTACTAACTTTTGTTTCTTTGCTTGTAGTTGTCGTAACACGTACAACGAATCCGAATTAATTATAGATTTCATTGGCATCTGAAGGTCTTTGAAATTAATCATTTTTATTTCGTCCTTGTCTTCTTGATCTGTACTTGCAGGTTCATCTATAGTAATTCCCTTTTCTTCCTCCCGTACTTGATTATTTTGAATCTGCTTCAGTATTTTTTTGGCAGTTTGTAAGGATGTTTTTTCCATTTCTATCCTATTTCTTTTCCTAGCATTAGGATCAGGATCTTCATTGGCCCATCTGATATTTAATGCTTCGTTTTCATTATTTTTAATCAAACTTTGACCATACATTGCCTCCTTAGCAAATTGGGCCTGATTCTCTAATTTATAGGTTATAAATGCAACATTCTTATCTTTTATTACTCTCATTCGCTCAATATCACCAAATTCTCCAAAATTTTTGTCCAACAGTTGTTCAACATTACCTTCCATATTGTTGATTCTACCTATATACAACGTTCTATTAACTCTTCCAAATGAGCCAATACCAGACATATCATCTCTATAATCTAAAAATTTCTCTCTTCCAAAGCAATCCACAGAAGGGGAAAAAAAATCTAAATCTTTAGGCAGCCTATGCAAATACTCACAGTTTTTACCATTACAACAAGAGCCTCTTGCAAAATATAGACATATGTGCTTTGTCCTATTTGCAGTATCCTCCTGCACATTTTTATCAGCTCTTGTGTATCCTGAATCCTTTCTAATATCACATCTTGTTTTTGAATGGGTTAGTTGTATTCTACCATTATTCTCACCACCTGTCCATTTAGTATACCATATGTTAAAAACTTGTCCAGTCTGCTCCGGTTTGCTATCCGCTGTTACTGTTGAAGGATCCAACTGTACACGGGCTGGCCGTCTTTTAAATTCATTCTTAATAACGTCTTTAAATTCAGTCATAATAATTATTTAAACCTAAATACCGATGAAGTTTTTAAAAATAGGTTGAATACATGTTGAGATTATTTTTTTCTCAGTGCTGAGACACCGAGACGTTTAAACGTAAATTCTTTATCTTATCTTAAATATCATAAATAACCATTAACATAGAAGATTAGCTAATTTGTCTTCAAATGTCAAAAGTGTCATCACCGTTTGATTCAATAACTTTTGGCAATCCGTTGTCTTTACGGGTGGACAGTAATTACTTGTCCATAATGTCTATTGCCCCATGTGGAAGAGATGCAGTTTTAGCTGGTCGTAAGGGACTTTTGGTGATAGATTTGGATGACCCTTTTGCAGCTCCAAGATGGTTACACCATGAAACTTCTTGGGAAGTTGCGGATGTACAATGGTCACCCCATAAGTCAAAACCTTCGTGGGTTGTTTCGACGTCAAACCAAAAAGCCATGGTGTGGAACTTGGCCAGACCTTCGCATGATGCAATTGAGTATGTGCTACATTCTCACACAAGAGCAATTACAGATATACACTTTCATCCTCATAATCCAGAAATGTTAGCAACTTGTTCCGTTGATTCATTTGTGTTATCGTGGGATTTACGATGCCCCCAAGAACCTATCAACAAATGGGCGGATTGGAGAGCAGCAGCTTCACAAGTTAAGTGGAATTATAAAGATCCTAATATAATTGCATCATCACACGATAATCATATTATTATTTGGGATGCTAGAAAAGGTGCCATACCATTAAAAAAAATAAACGCCCACGATGCAAAGATTAATGGTTTAGATTGGAGTAGAGAAAACAAGTATGAATTGGTTTCATGTTCCAACGATATGTCAGTCAAGATTTGGTCGTATGATAAACCAAATGAAGTGCCCACGTATACTATTAGAACAGACTTTCCAGTTTCTAAAACTCGTCATGTTCCTTTTGGTGACCATATTTGTGGTATTATGCCACTAAGAGGCGGTAACAACTCCGTCTATATTGTTGATTATAAAAATCAAGTTGGAGAATCAAAGTTAAATCCGAGTTTTATTTTTAAAGGGCATACGGAACCCGTCAAAGATTTTGTTTGGAGAACAAGACACTCACCAAATGCTACTATTGACGACAGTGAATATCAATTAGTTACTTGGTCCTCTGACAGTGATTTAAGATTATGGCCGATTGATGAAAAGATGTATGGTAACTTCAACTTTGTAAGAAATCAACCACTTCCTCCAAACAAAAAGTTGATAGATTTTGAATACCGATCTTATAGGCCTGAGCCGTACAGCTCTTCGGAAAACAATTTAATAATTAGAAATAAGAAGAGGAAAGCCAATAACAATGCGACAAAAGCGGGATACACTCTTGACAATAATCAATTTAATCACTTAAATTGGATTTCAGGTATCAAAATAGGCCAATCTGCCTTTCAGCATACAGATAATGATCCAAACAGTGCTGGATTTGGTGATAGCAATAACCAGCCGCTAAATCTAGGAGAAGAAGTGAGTAATGTTGGTCATAAATTCCCTAAATTACGATTTGAAAGAATTTCTGTGTCCACAGGTAACCTCGTGATATCTTTGAACGGTCCTTGGTCCTCAGAAAATAAAGACGATCTTATTTTTATTAGAGTAGAAATTAATTTCCCTAAAAACTATCCCTCAAAATCTTCTGTACCTAAATTTAAGGTGGAAGAAACGCATGAATTGAAATTAGAGAAACGTCAGGAAATTATGAAAGTTCTCCAGGAAATTTCAACGAAGTTTTGTAATGTTAAGAAGTTTTGTTTAGAGCCATGTATGAGATGTTTACTAGGTGAAAAAATTATTTTCGATTTTGACGAGATAGAGGATGAAGATGAGACAAACATGACTTTAGACCCTTTTGAGGGCTCATTTGATGACAAAAAAGATCGAAGCGAAAGATCATTGAACTCAGTTAGTACTGGCTTGCCTGCTGATTTATCCGATTCTGATGATGATTCTGATGACGAAGTGGTTCCGGTGAATTCTGCTGTTGTTAGAAAACCAGCATTCGATAGCACTCCTGTTCCAAAAGGATGTGGTGCTGTTTGGACAGCAAGTGGTCACTTGGTTGTTTTTTTTATTCCAAAAGAAGATAAGAAGAATCAGCAACAAATAATTAAATTTGGCCAGCAAGGATTTAGTTTGGTCAAAAATTTAAAAAGAAAAAGGGTTGAAAATGGACTGGCTATTTCAGATCATTCTCAGATTAACCATATAGATGAAAAATTATCGGATAGCGATGATACTAGTTCTGATACATCAGAAGATAGTTTATCTAACGATCTTGATATTTTACAATACGATAGGTTTTATAGAACCAAGGTTCCCGATTTATTGAAGAATGTGGCAAGTGATACAAGACAATATTCATCGAACAATGCAAGAAGTAACCCTCTTTCTGCGCCAACCGATAAGTCACAGGCAACTGCAAATTCAAAAATGAAAGCTACAAGAAATATTGTAAAGATTTACGATTTCAGGGATTTAATTCCCTCTAAAATGGAGTTGGCTTATGAATATAGGGTTTTAGGTGACAGCCCTCATAATTTAGCTGAGCATAATTCTATCGTTGCAGAACGGTATGGATATAGAGAAATTGCAGACTGTTGGAGAATATTGTCAATAATACTAGTTAAGGACGTTCATATCGACGAATCATTGGTGAATGATAAAAGCATTAACCTTCTTTTGCAAAGTGAGTTACTAGAAAAATTTTCACAGTCAATTGATAATATGGATATGTTCAAAAACTATCGTTTTTATTGGGGTTACCATCCGTTTGGAGGCCGATGGTTAGCAAAAGAGATAATGAAATATTTTGAAAAAATAGGAAACATTCAAATGCTTGCTATGCTCTCTTGTATAATGTACGAAAATTCTAGCAATAAAGAGAAACCCCATATTCCAATTAATACTCCTTATACAGCACCACAAACAGATGTTAGAAAGTCATTATTACTGAATAGACAAGACAGTGTGTTCACTACAACCAGTAGTATTCCGGCATCACCCAATATTAATAGATCCAGCAATCCGTCATTCCCCCTGTCATTACAAGGATATCAAGGAAAATTAATCCAGCAACAATTAACACAACATCATAGTACAGTTTCGTTTAATAGAAGGTACTCCAGGTCGATCTATAGTTTAAACCAATTTGTTTCAAGTCCAACAGGTCTAGGTCATCAACATCGTATTCCCTCAGTAAGTACAATCTCTTCAATTGATGCAGACTCCAGAAGTTTTAAAAGTTCATCACCGGCTGGGGACTACAGTAACATGGGATCCTACATTAATCGTAGAGGCATTAAACAAATACCGACTTCTTCAACATTGACTCCAAGTGATAGCATTCACGGTGGTTCAGCCCCATCAGGTTTCGTTCCCATTCCGCCTCCATCTCTGGTTAGATCATCATCTAATGTGTCAGGTAATATTTTCAATCACAATTTTGGTAAATCACTGTCAATGGTGAAAGAAGAATCAACTATTACCGAAGCAGAAGATAACTCACAGTTTCCTATTGTCCATGTCCAAATGTTGAGCGTTGAAGATTTGGATCTGTATGAGGATGTGTATTCCATGAACTTAGAAGGATTCATGGATACTGAAAAGTTAAAAATGTACAGATCTGAATATGCAGCAATTTTATTTTGTTGGGGATTACCAGTAAGCAGATTGAAAATGTTAAAATTCAACTATAACGATCATAAGGGATTCTCCAAGTTTGGATCCGATTATAGAGAACATCGCGGAGAGATTGGTTGGCTTGATAAGCCAGAAAATGATGGAACTGAAGAAATTAATGATTACACAAATCCAGTTAAAAATTGGAAGAAATCCAGAAACATGAGGAAATGCCATTTATGTGAGCTGGCGGTTACTAAAAGGTTGAGTGTATGCTCAAAATGTAACCATATGATGCATGCAGAATGCTCACAGGTGTGGTGGGAGAAAGAAAATATGCAGGAATGCCCTAGTGGTTGTGGCTGTGAATGTTTGAAGAATGGGATAGTTAACTAGCCTATATAGCAATAATGTAGTTAAAATAATAGAAATGATGGTTACGAGCGCTGTGCTTTTCTTATCGAAAGGAAAGTCGCATTTTGTTTTCGTTTTTCTTCATCACAAGCTCCCTGTCACAAATACCTTGACTGATCATTGCTTTCCATAATTATATTACCCTCCTTGCTAATACTATTATTACACATCATTTTGAATCTTAAATATAAAAACTTCTAATTTACAATAATTCATATACATTTTTTTTTTAACGCTTACACAATGGCGACAGGTAAAATAAGGCATGATGGCAGAAGACAACTCTTTCGTGGTATAACCACCCGGATGTCATATCATAATCATAGTTCATCTGTTGATAGAGAAGAGCAGAAAGATCAAATAAATGAAACGCAGACAATTCAACACTCAAATATTCCACAACAACAACATCATCCTCAGCAAATACAACCATTACCTCAACAACATCAAGAATATCTTCATAATGAGGGAATCATTAACGCACCAACCAAGAGTAAAAGATCTTTGCTAAGTCGAAACAATGAGTTAATAACGCCAACTATTAAACCCAAACCGATATCCAAAGGTAAACAAAAAGGTTCTTTTTCTTCAACTACAGAAGCTCCACAGAGAATACCCTTTGTATCAAGTAATGCTTGCTCCCCTATCAGTGAAGCTACTACAAATACAGATTCAACATCCACAAATAGGTCAGATCAGATGATTCTTAGGAAAGATATTGATTGTGATATGAATGAATATGATTACAAGACGTTTAGTACGAACCATCCTTTAAGACTATCTAAAGTGAAGGCTTTTGAACAAGCTGAGTTGACTACGAGATTGTACTTTTCTAAAAATGATGACGATTCTACTAAGAATACTGATGTTTCATATTTTAATAAGAAACAATTAAAGCATTTGATCAATGATAATGATGATTTGAGGAACAATTTTAACGACGGCGTGAAGGCCTCGACAAATTTAGAAGGGGAAATACGAACACCTGGAATTTTTGAAGATGATAGTGATGATTGTGAGATCGTAATACAGATACCAGGGCTATCTAAATATGAGACAACCAGTTTATTTAGATATGATGCAATTGATCCTAGGATTTCAGAAGACAAAAGCCCGTTGAATGATAATCAAAATCCAGATGAATTTACAACATCAACAGATAGAAGACTGAAAATCATGAGAAATGCTTTAAAGCCTATTAGTAAAGAAGATTTGGTTACCAGTAAGCTACGTAATTCATCATTGCCGAATGTCTTTCAAAATTCCGAGGACTTTCTGAACGATATGGATCTTCAAGAATTGGAGTTTTGGGAATTGATGAATGATGAGTTTGAAGTTGATATGGAAACGCTACAAAAAGAAATGTATCATAGGTCCCGGAAAGGTCATGGGTTAACGGACCCAGATACTTCCTTTACTTTTGTGGATGCTCCCTTTGAAGCATTATATGGGGAAACTGTGAATATCGATCTTGCAAAAGAAGTTTCCAGTGACATAAGAAAGAGAATTAAATCTCAGTTGAATAATGAAGACAAATTCACTTTGGGAATGGATGCAGAGCATGACTGACCGTAGGTAGCTTAGTTTGATGTGTAATTGGATGCCTAAATGGCTAATATAGTAATACTTTTTTCACTAACTGATTTAAACTTGGTTTTTACATCAAAACAAAATAACTGTAAACATTAAATTAACACAATACACTTAAGGTTCATTTGTTCCAGCTGTGGCGTACATTAAGGTATAGCATAATAGTTCTGATTGCTTAAATACTGCAGAATATCTGTTCTTAGCCATAGTAAAACAAACTGGTCTCTTTAAATATTCTGCTCCTTTCATTATAGCAAAAATTTACTGACAGCAGCTGACACCAGGAATTTACGCCTGAACATTCAAGATTTTCAAGGCTTAACTGGAGAATTCACAACATATCTGTCCCAATTTTATTTCTGTAGCAAATAATGCATCAAATCCAGTCGATTTTGAACAAATTCTATTCTGTCATTATTAAAACCATGTATGTGGACACTTCAAAGCCTGTATATAAACTATATACATCTTTTTAATAACGTGCTCAAGGTATGGTTAAATTCATGACCCCGAATCTGTCGGCTGCGCCGTAGAAAATGCAATTTGTTTGGAGAATGCGTTTACTCAATTTATTTGTAGACATGTCCACTTTCACGTTCGTTTTACTTAAATAACAAGAACGATAATCTTTTTTTTTTCCCCATTTGCTACCACAGCTGCTTGTTTGACCAATCACTGCTATGAACGTTTTGAAACTACAGGTATGTACATTATACTTCTACCAATTCGGTTTTATTCAATAACTTCTTTTTTGCATACTGACTATCTAATTTATTCGATAGAAAAAATTCCCAGTTTTGGAGCAATCTGAGTTATTCGGTTTAATTGATGACTTCAGAAAGATCGATCTTGATGAAAAAGGATGGGTTGATAAGAGGGACGTAATTGACTCTGTATCCAAAGAAGGTAAGGGAACATATGATGACGTTAGAGAAGCATTAAAACAGGTTTCTGTTGATGCCTCAGGTCATGTTGAGTTAGAAGATTATGTCGAATTACATGCAAAGCTGAAGGAATCTAAACCATCAGCAACGGCTGCTAAATCTGGCTCAGTTATTAATGCAATTCCTGGTGCCCCAACTCCTGAAACTTTTATTCACAGAGGTGCAGGTAATAAGGCAAACGTTGTCATTGGTGGCAATTCAGGTACTACACACACAATAAATGATGAGGAGCGTGTTGAATTTACTAGACATATTAATTCTGTTCTATCGGGCGATTCATTAGTGGGTAACAGGGTTCCCTTTTCTCTAGATAACTTTCAAATTTTCGATGAATGTACAGATGGTTTAGTTTTGTCTTCTTTGATCAATGATTCTGTTCCAGATACAATTGATACAAGAGTTTTGAACTTTCCTAAAAAAGGTAAAGTTTTAAATAATTTCACCATGTTGGAAAATGCCAATATTGTTTTAAACTCTGCCAAGGCTATAGGATGTGTTGTTGTCAATGTTCATTCTGAAGATATTGTTGATGGTAAAGAGCATTTAATATTGGGTCTTATATGGCAAATCATTAGAAGAGGTCTATTGAGTAAGATTGACATCAAATTACACCCGGAATTATATCGATTATTGGAAGAGGATGAAACTTTAGAGCAATTCCTAAGATTACCACCTGAAAAGATTTTATTGAGATGGTTTAATTATCACTTAAAAGCTGCTGGATGGGAAAGAAAGGTTGGCAACTTTTCTTCTGATGTTAGTGATGGTGAAAACTATACTGTTTTATTGAACCAATTGGCACCGGATGTTTGCTCGAGAGCTCCATTACAAACCCAAGATTTATTAACTAGGGCAGAGCAAATTTTAATGAATGCTGATAAACTTGAATGTAGAAAATATTTAACTCCAAAAGCTTTAGTTGCGGGCAATCCAAAATTAAATTTAGCTTTCATTGCTCATTTATTTAATACTCATCCAGGTTTGGATCCAATTGCAGAAGACGAAAAGCCAGAAATTGAAGAATTCGATGCTGAAGGTGAAAGGGAAGCTAGGGTTTTCACATTATGGTTAAATTCACTGGACGTCGATCCACCGGTCGTTTCCTTATTTGAGGATTTGAAGGATGGTAACATTCTACTTGAGGCTTTTGATAAAGTAATGCCAGGTTCTGTGGACAAGAAACATGTTAATAAAAAACCAGCAAATGGTAATGAGTTGTCCAGATTCAAAGCGTTGGAAAACACCAATTATGCAGTTTCTATAGGTAAAGCTAATCGTTTCTCTTTAGTTGGTATTGAAGGATCCGATATTACTGATGGTAACAAGATGTTGACGTTAGGATTAGTTTGGCAATTAATGAGAAGAAATATTAATAACACATTATCTTCATTATCTGTGAATGGTAAAGAAGTTTCTGATATGGATATCCTTAAATGGGCTAATGCTATGGCTGCTAAAGGTGGAAAATCTTCCTCTATTAGATCATTTAAAGATTCTACATTGGCTACAGGCTCATTCTTATTGGATGTATTACATGGTATTAAACCGGGTTACGTTGATTACGACTTGGTTACTTCTGGTAGTACCGAAGAAGAAAGATACGCTAATGCTAGATTGGCCATTTCCATTGCAAGAAAATTAGGTGCTTTGATTTGGTTAGTTCCAGAAGATATCAATGAAGTGAGATCAAGATTAATTTTAACGTTTGTTGGTTCTTTAATGTCTTTGAAATTATAACACGCTATATTATATGACATTTTTGTTACAATTAAGCTTGTTTTATTTATGCTTTAACTTTTTTACTTATTACTTTTGTTGTATATTTTGTATTTTTTTTACGCTAAGTTTTTATATCTTTTTTATTTATTACAAAGAATATCAGATTTTTTTATTTTCGTGAGTTATATTACTATTTTATGTCTAATTTTATGCATTAATTAATTCTAGTACTAATAATCTGATCTTTGAAATTTTCATCCCACTCTTTTTTAAGAATTTGAAAATAATTCAAGACATCATCTTTTCCCGTTGGATCAATTTCATTAGTTTTCAAATATTCTTCCCCATTCCATCTAGTAGCACTACCATATTTTAAATAAATATTATCATGATTGGAATCAGCATCAATGGCAACGTAAACAGGTGCGTTCGCAGCAATCCAACCAGAAATATTATGCCAAGGTGACCCCAAAAACCTAGCTAAATAAAATAGCACTAACATTCCGTAATAAGTGAACGGATTTAAAAACTTAAAGAATGAAAATGAGGTAAAAATACCGGGATGCGTAACATACTGCTTGATTCCATTGTTTTTCAATAAAGTCTCACAGGTCGCCAAGTGTATTAAATCAACTAATCTTTTGGAACCTTCATAAGATTCATTGGATTTTAATAATTGTAAATCATTCATTGATAAATAACTTGGTTTGGACATTACAGAACCAATCCAAACAATTCTGGGATCTTTAGAACCCTTAAATAATCCATACTCAACCAGTTTGCAAATAAAATAATAAGGACCAAAAACGTTTGCTTGAAAAACTAATCCCAACCCATCTTTAGATTTAACACCAACTTTTTGGATTTTATACGTTGGATAGGTTACTCCCTTAATTGGATTTGTACAACACTCATACGTTGCACCTAACCAATTAATACCATCATATACACCCTGTGCGGCATTAATAAAAAGATAATCAATAATATCATGATTTTGATTTAATTCATAAACTGAGTTCAAAATAGAAACCATGTTTGTAAAGTCAATAAGACAATAATCGAAATCTAGTATACCTTCACGTTTCGCTTCATTATCATTATATTCTTTCAAAGTCTGAATGGTTTCATTCGCATTTGCTAAAGTACGTGATGTTACAATAATCGTTAATCTTGAATCTTTTGGTAATTGTGTAATGAGTCTTTTAGCTATGTTAATACCCAAATTACCAGATGTACCTGTAATCAATGCAGTTTTATGATTTGGATCGCTTAGAGTGGACATCGTTGGTTAAAAGGGTGGAGCACTGGTAATAATTGTGTTTGTACGGTGTGAATTCGTGGTGTATCCAATTCATTTTCATGTACAAGCTCGTTCAGGTCACGTGAAAGTATGCAAATAAAAAAGGCTGTGCGTGTTTATTGTACTGATCATAATTTTTTTCAATAATAGTAATCAGTACATTCGAATAGCTTTTCCTGTAAAGCAAAGTTATTATAAAAGTATGACTACGTTTTCAGTTATAATTTTGTCATCAATAATTGACTGGATATATTTAGCGGTTCTTTTATCAAAGTACTAAAAGTGTTAATTAAGTATACAACCAAAAACATCCGAACCAGGCGGTGCGGTTTCAAATCTCAAAGTGAAACAAAGAGAAAGAATACTGAATGATAGTGTATAAATAAAGGAGAATCTCCTTCTGAATGATTGCAAGACAACGTTGTTTTGGTGTAGATAACTAGTAGTATTAATTTATCATAATGCAAAAGGAAAACTTTTTGTTCGATATTAGAGACTACAGAGTCATGAGCGTGATAGGACAAGGTGCTTATGGTGTAGTTGCAGTTGGACAAAAAAACAAGACTAACCAAATTGTAGCAATTAAAAAGATTGAACCGTTTGAAAGAGATCTTTTTTGTTTGCGAACATTGAGAGAAGTCAAATTCTTAAAACACTTCAATCATCCAAATATTATTAGAATTTTAGATATTCAAAAACCAATAAGTTTTGAAACTTTTAACGACGTGTATATTATTCAAGAATACATGGATGCAGATTTACACAGCGTCATCAGGACCCATACCTTAAGTGATAAACATATGATGTATATGTTGTATCAACTTTTGAAAGGTGTTAAATATTTACATAGTTGTGGAATTATTCATAGAGATTTAAAACCTGCTAATTTATTAGTCAATGAAAAATGTGATTTGAAGATTTGCGATTTTGGTTTGGCTAGATTTGAAACCGACCTAAACAAGGATAAAATGTCATTTTTAACCGAATATGTTGCAACTAGATGGTATCGAGCACCGGAAATTATGTTATCGTTATCACAATATTCCAAAGCAATCGATATTTGGTCAGTTGGTTGTATTTTAGCAGAGATGATATTGAAAGAGCCATTGTTTCCTGGTAAAGACTATCGTAATCAACTACTATTAATTTTTGAAGTTTTGGGCAGCCCGGTTGGTGAGGATTTGGAATGCATTAAACTTCAAAGAGCCAAAGATTATATAAAAACTCATACCACAATGCAAAGAAAGATTCCAATGAAGAAAATATTTAGAAACGCTAATCCACAAGCAGTTAATTTCATTGAAAAAACTTTAACGTTTAATCCAGCTAAAAGAATGACGGTTGAACAGTGTTTAGAACATCCTTATGTGTATGAATTCAGAGACCCAGAGTCGGAGATTGATGCAGAACCGATTCCTGAAGACTTTTTCTTTTTCGATGAGTTTAAGGAACAGCTGGAAATGATTGATTTAAAAAGAATGTTGTATGCAGAAATAATTACAGGCTGATTTATGATTTACTACCGTTTTTTAAAATTAACTTTACTTTAAATTTTCCTTTCCTTCTACTTCTTCGATTTCATTTTCTATTTTCTATTTAATTTTATATACACAACACGAGATAATAGGGGGACAGTGTTTTAAAAAAAGAGACACAGCCACATCCACAACTTTTAAACCTAAAAAATTTTAAAAAAAATACACATACACTAAAACAAAAAAACACAAAAACCATTTGGTGATCGCGATCGTGATCGTGATCGTGACGATCATGATCATGATCCCCATAAAATTTTCCCCGGGCGAATCAAGCTAAGAAGGTAGCGTGAACCAATATTGTTTAGTTCGCGCATATTTATCAGTTTCTCCTAAGTGTTTCCTGATCACCATTTTCTCCTTTTTACTATTCTTATCTACATAAAACAAGCATGGGTATCGCATCACTTGCCTCAAGAAAACGTAAAGTGTTAGGGATTGCAGCACTGGCAATTATGTTAATCCTATTCATCTCAGTTTCAGGCTCAAAATCGTCTGCTGCCAATAGCAGTGCGTTATCCGCAACTGATTCTAAGCTAACAGCTAATCTTTCAGCTGACAAAGCGTCAGCAGTCGTTCTAACTGATTCCTCAACTACTACAAATGCTCCGGTTGATACAAAGAAATTAACTAACGGTAACAATATGGTCAAGGGTAAATCGGGTAATATCGATGAGTCCAAAGTTAAACAAGCCGAGCAATCAAACCCTTCAAATAATATCCCGCTGGTTGCTGGTGACCCAACAGCAAAGGAAGCTCATGATAAACAACCCCCTCCGCCTGACCAACAAGCTAAAGAGTCTAATAAGAATTTGTCAAAGACACCGGTGTCAGGTAAATCGGGATCAGGTATTAAAGCAGATAAAAACCTAGGTTCGGGATCCGGTTCTACAGATAAAAGCAGTTCGTCATCCAAGAAAGCTCCTAAAGATCATGGAAATTTGAATAAAAAAGTTATAGACGCTCAAAAAAAGGCGGAAAAGGGTACTACTAGTGTTGATACTGGAAGTTCATTTAATCCTTCAAAAGAATTTAAGAATATTTTATCCCTGTCTCCTGTTGTCATTTTTTCCAAATCATATTGCCCATATTCCAAAAAATTGAAACAATTATTAACGACTACATATAATATTACACCGGAGCCAAGAATTGTGGAGCTAGATAATCATGAAAACGGTAAAGAATTACAAGAGTATATTGGTAAACACAGTGGTAGAAATACAGTTCCTAATCTTTATGTTGGTGAAAAAAGTAGAGGTGGTAATGATGATATTGTTCAGTTACACAATAACGATGAATTAATTGATTTGTTTAATAGTTGGGCGGGTACAGCAGCCAAAATTGAAAAGATGGAAATCCCTTCTAATGCCTAAAAAATTCAATTCCATGGGTTTTACATATGGTTTTGGGTGGAATTCAGGTTCACTCAACTATTTTTTATTATTTAATTAGTTAGCTATACGGTGACAAAATAACTAATTATTTTTTTTTATTTGTTATTTTGTTCGTAATCTTTATACCTTTGTTATTTGTTTAGTTTAAACGAAATCGATATCTGCGTTTCCATTTTTTAATACCGAGAAAGTTACCGAAATCAGTCGCGATATGAACTGTAAGTAAACTTTCATATTGAAATGAAATATCGTTGTTATAAGCCATATCTTTAATAAGATAATAATGTCAGAATACTCTTCCTATACTTTGGATAACATAAAATCTGAAAATGATACAATTATTAAAGAACCTCAATATAAAAGCAAATGTATCAATAAAGAAGCTTTAGTGATCACACAATTGGCTGAATCACTTGAGTTAATAAAACATCCAAGTGGTGGGTATTTTAAAGAAACTGATCGTGATTTAGCTACCGTTCTCTTAGAAAATCAAGAACTTCGCAACAAAAGTACTTTAATCCATTTTTTAATGACCTGTGAATCGCCAATTGGCCAAATGCATGTAAATGTGGAATCACGTACTATTCATATTTTACAAAAAGGTAGAGCGGTTTATGTTTTAATTTATCCGAATGGCGAAGTGAAAAAATTTACAGTTGGCTTTGACATTGCTAATGGTGAGGTTAGCCAATGGGTTGTACCAAAGGGTGTTTACAAAGGTTGCTATTTAGTGGAAAATGTAAAGGGAAAAGGTGAATCTGATAAGGATTGCTTGTGGGTTAGTGAGGTTGTTGTCCCTGGATTTGATTTTCAGGATATGAAATTTTTAAATCTTGAAGAATTAGGTAAAATTCTTGATATGGAAAAAGCTAAAAAACTACAGTTTTTACTTTAATTTTATTTTGTTTAATTTCAATCATATATACAATATAACTAGTGAAAGCAATAATTAGAGGGTTTCTTGTTATCACGTGATCCCATTATTTATTCAACCCGTAATATACTCCTCGCACCACTTTGTGTTTTATAACAGCGCGAGTCACTATGAATAATTTTATTGAGAAATCTAGAGAGTGCGAAATGAGGAAATCACAGAGCGAGTTTTTCAAAATTTTCGTTTCTATTTCAACTTTTCTCATATTCTACTGCTTGAAACCAGATAAAAGTACCTTTAACTAGATCAAAAATGGCTACCGAATTAACTGTTCAATCTGAAAAGGCTTTCCAAAAGGTATGCATACTTCACTAATGAATGATATCAACAAGGATAATTTGTATAAAGGATGGAAATATGATATTTAGTAGAAATGACATTAAAAACAACTTAAATCCCCGAATAACTACAGATAATGTTCATCAGCTTAGCACTGTATGATAGTTTTTTTTTATATCCACATAGTTGGGCATAATTCAGAGGAAAATAAAACTTAGGAAACATTCTTTGGCGTTTAAGCATTTGAAGATTTAATTGAAACAGAAAGAAAGATTTAAAATTTAAATTTCCAGATTTAAAACTACATTGGTTCGAATTGGATCCAATACATTATCCATCCTAAATTATTCTGAAATTATCGAATACTTTTTTATTACGACTGACTGAATACTAACATGATAATTTTTTTGTTTTAGCAACCACACATCTTCACCAACCCAAAGGCAAAGGCTACCAGAAGAACCAAGAGATGGTACAAAGATGTCGGTTTAGGTTTCAAGACCCCAAAGACCGCCATTGACGGTACTTACATTGACAAGAAATGTCCATTCACTGGTTTAGTTTCTATCAGAGGTAAGATTTTGACCGGTACCGTTGTTTCAACCAAGATGCACAGAACCATCATTATTAGAAGAGAATACTTACATTACATTCCAAAGTATAACAGATACGAAAAGAGACACAAGAACTTAGCTGCTCATGTTTCCCCAGCTTTCAGAGTCCAAGAAGGTGATATTGTTACCGTTGGTCAATGTAGACCTCTTTCCAAAACCGTCAGATTTAACGTTTTAAAGGTTGCTTCTGCCAGTGGTAAGTCTAAGGCTTTCACTAAATTTTAAGGAATTGGAATTGGAATTGAATTTATATTTTCTTTATTTTTAATTTAGGAGAAGAGGAAGATGCTGTTATAGTGTATAAAGTGTATAACAAATATTGTTGAAAATAAAATTTATTATCCTTTTACTATTATAACTCGTATCTCTTTATAGTTTAATTTAATACATTTGATTTGTGTAATATAGTTAAAATGATACAAAAAGTCATTATAGATCTACGTAATGTACATAATGGATTATTCTATTTATTAGAGATTGTTGAAATTATTATTTACGACTAAGTCTTACGGATATACAACTTACAAACAAAATCAGAAATGATAAGCAACAAACAAGTATTTGATATTCACAACATAATAGATTAAGTATTCTGGAAGAGAACCTTCTTGTGGTGTAGGGATGTAATGGCTATTTTTATTGTTTTTTCTTCATATTTGTCAGGGGGTAACCCTACCGTTACAGATGATCTTTATTCTTTAAACAGGCTTTATTAAATTACCCGGTTAAACAAGCAAGATTTACCTACATGTCTGCCACACATCGGACCTCTGAAAACACAAACTACGTGACTGAAGCTGAAAATAGTAATGAGAACCAAGAAATCTCTTTAGATGTTGATGATGTTGTTAATATTGAAGATATCAACGTCGATGTTGATGTTGATGTAAACGTTGATGATATTGATGTGGATAATGTACTTAATCTAGAAAATAAAGAAAACTGTAATGACAATAGTATTAATAATAATAATAAGAAGGATTCAAAGAGAATATTAAAAATTAAAAAACAGCCACATCAAGAACAGCAAAAAAATGACAGCATTGAACTCGACACTTCAAAGTTAAAAGATCCTAAGAGTGATGATAATAGTATCAATGAAGAGGTTAGTGAAATTTTCAAAAGTCATAAACGGAGTCCAAAAATCGGTAATAATTTGATTCAAAGTGTGAATAATCAACCTCAAACTTCTAATAATCATCAAAAGTTTAATAGAAAAAGAAACTATTCCACCATTGAAGACGAAGAAATGTCAAGATTAGAATTTCAGCAATGGACATCTGGATTTTTAGCTGATGAATTAGTTGATGAAGGTAATGGGGTTAATGATGTAAATGTTAATGTTGATATGGATGTTGACTATACATTCCCACAAACTACAGCAGAACATTTTGCAGGTGTTGTTGAGGATGAGAATGAATCTTTACGTCGTAAGAAAATCAAAAAAGACGATGCTCCTGATAATAAAAATGATATTGCAATTCAGAATATGAATGAAAGTGTGACCAATTTAAAGGCAACCAATAGCAAACATAATAATGTGGATAATAATAAGGCTGCCGGTAAAATGACCAAACATGAACATGAACATAAAAACGAAGACGAAAACGAGCAAAAAGGAGAACATGAAAATGGGCAAGAAAATCAACACCAAAATCAACACCAAAATCAACACCAAAATCAGCTTCAAAACCAACATCAACATGAAAATGGTAATGGTAATGGAAATGGAAATGGAAATGGAAATGAAGATGAAGATGAAGAAGAAAATGAAAATGAAAATGAAAATGAAAATGTTGATCCGGAATTAGCTAATTTGGATACAAACTCTTTTGTTCACGATGCAATGTTAGATGCGAGAGCATTGGTTAGTTTGAATACATTAGAGTATTTGAGGCAAACAAATGGTAATAGGGTTGAAGAAGAAGAAGATGCACAGAATTTAGCCGTTCAAGCTGTTAATCAAGCAGTTAACCAAGCTGTTGCGGCAGTTCAAGCGGAGGCTGAAAAAAGAATGGTTGACCACGGTGGACATCTAGAAGGTAATAATAATAATGATGATCCTGACACTGCTGACATTGCAGCCGCTGTTGCTGCGGCAGAAGAAGCCGTTAGAGCAGGATTACGAAATACTGCACTATCTAAAGAATTAAAGAAAAAAGTTGAGAGCGACGCACAATATCAATTTGATATGTTAAGGAAAGAGGAAGAGCAAATTAAGAAAACCGGAGAAATAACTAATAGAGGATCAGCAAAAAAGAAATCTGTGGATAATAAGAACGACAAATCTATTAAGCGAATTAACAAAAAGAAGGACTCTACCGATGCAAGACAAGAAGGCGAGGATTCTATTGAAAATGAAAAGATTGTCGATGCAATCAATAAAGCACATAGTTATGTTCCAACTCAACCGCGTGGTAGATCATTTACCAAAGAAGAAGGTATGGCGATTGATGTTTTCATTCAAGAATATCGTAAAATACACAATATGACCCATGAAAACTTTTTGCAAAGAATATGGGGAAATGAACGTCGTAAGGATAAATTTTGGGAAAATATACAAAAGGTTTTACCTGATCGTACCAGAGCATCACTATATAAGCATGTTAGAAGAACTTATCATGTTTTTGAAAAACGTGGTGTTTGGACCAAAGAAGAGGAAGATAAGTTATCAGAATTGGCATCTACTATGGAAGGACAATGGAAATTTATTGGATCACAATTGAATAGAATGCCTGAAGATTGTAGGGACAGGTGGAGAAATTATGTTAAATGTGGTGCAGTTAGAAATACTAATAAATGGGAGGTTGAAGAGGAAAGAGAATTACAAAAAATCATTACTACTATCTTAGAGGAAGAAAGAAAGAGAAAGCAAGAACAAGGCATTGAACAAGGGCTTAAAGAGAGTAAAGAGGGACAAGTTACCCCAACGATAAACTGGACAAAAGTCAGTGAAATGATGGGTGGTAGTAGATCCAGAATCCAATGTAGGTACAAGTGGAATAAGATTATGAAAAGGGAAAGTGTTAAAAAACTGAGAGACATGGATCTAGACACCAAACTCTGGATATTACATAGTATCAAAGAATTAGCAAGGGTTGACCCGTACATTGAAACCAATTTAGATTGGAATTCTTTAGCGTTGAATTTTCCTGAAGAGCAACAGAAACATCTTGAGTTTAGATGGAACGGTGTTGATTTCAAGACCTGTTATCAGAAATTGAAAAGTACAGTTGATTGGAAAGGCAAGAGTTTTGTTGAGATTATTGACTTGCTCATAGATACTATGTCGGCATCTTCATATATTGATAAGTTAAACCTTGAAGACCAAAAGGCTGAAAATAGCCTTAAAAGAGAAGAGATTGTACTCAATGAAAGAATAAAAAGCAAAGGTCAGGAAAAGAAAAGCGAAACCAATGGCATGATTGATTTAGAATATGATGATACTAAAAAAAAAGACCTCAATTATACTGCCATCAAAGCTACTGATGAATTAGGTAGATTGGCCACGCAGACGGCCAAAATGGTAATGGAAAAGATAGCGAAAAACTCGGAGCAGGCTTTAACTAATGATGATGGTAATAGTGAAGGGAGACAGGAAGGTATTAAAGGTAGCTCGGATATCAAGGAAGAAAATATTAATAAATAGTTATACCTTGTTTAATAATAAGTAGATTTGCGTAATGAGTATGAACCATTTTAAGCTGGTCATATTGTTTTAAGGCAGGAAAAAAACACGGGATATGTGTTAAGACCGATAACTTCGAGGCAGGCGGCGTAAAAAGGACGAGACAGTCCACTGGTATTGCGATAATCCTCCGAGTTTCAGACTGTCCACACCTATAGCACTTCGAAAACATTGTTTAGACTGTGAGCGTTTGTATGTGCAAGGAAACGCAGGTTGTGTTTTGTCAACGGTCATTTAATGGAATGGGGTGGAAGAGTCAAATACCTTAAAACCAGTGAAAATTTTCAGAAAATTTTGTTTGGCATGGATAGATTAGATAGATTTCTATGCCGTTTTTACTTTTTTTTTGGCGTTTCGACCCTACATTGATTTTCTCTATTTCTATTTTTTCATATATTCAGTAATATTAATTTCTTGGTTCGTCTCGGTCACTTGCACTTGATTTCTTCTTTTCATAATACATGATGTCGGCGTCTCCACAACACACCGATAGCTCTATAAAAGGATTTGACTCCTCGAATATTTCAACAACAAAGAAACCTCGGAAGAGAAACAGAGTTCCAATATCATGTACCATATGCCGAAGAAGAAAAGTGAAATGTGATAAAAAAAAACCTCAATGTACAAACTGTATTAAGAATGGAGTTCAAAATTTATGTCGTTATTTAGAACCAAAGTGGGCCAAACCTTTAGATGAAGATGAAATTCTAATACCCGGTACAATGATGTCAAATTCAATTTCTTATGATTCAGCCGAAATCCATGATCATAGTCATAACACTAATATAAATAATCATATAAATAATGAAGATTTTCAAAAAGAATTAGAACTTTTAAAGAATAAAATTAAGGACCTAGAAAATGAAAATAACGAATTGAAAAAAAAGTCATTATCTACTACACCAACACCAAATTTAGGTAATTCTGAGAATAATAATAATAGTAATAATAATAATAATAATGTTTTAAGATATCCAAAAAACCCAGATTCTTCTGATCTATTAGACTGTATTTTCAATTCTAACATCTTGTTTATAGCCAAAAAGGGTCCTATTTATAACTTTCCTATTTCTTATCAAATTAGTGTTCTTTCCTGGATGTTTATAGTTCGAAATGATGTTTATTTGAATGACCTTTGGTTGAAAATTTTAAAACTAAGGCAACATTATGAGTTTTATTATAGTAGTAAGAATGCAATGCTAGACTCTTCTAAAAATCTGGTTCCAAATTATAAAAATTATGATTATAAACTGAATAAAATTAAAGGTCAAGAAAAATTTTCAATGATTTCAACAGAGAAAACAAATGAACATACAAGTAAATTGAAGAATTTTTTGGAGGGTAATTTAAAGCTACATAACGGGAATGACAGTGAATCTATTGAAATCAAACCAACTAATAAACCAAATGAAATTGAAATTCAGTCTTGTCCTGTACTGAAGAATAGTATCTTAACTTCCAATGCAAGCACTCAAAATATTTGCCCGGTCACAGGTTCAGTGGGTGTTTGTCCGGTTGGAAATAGTAACAATAGTAACAATAATAAAAATGCAGAGAAAATAGGGATGGAAATACCGATGCCGCAATCCAGTACTTCTAAACAACATTTGGTTTTCACAAAATGTCCTGTTTTACATCCCAATGATGTTTCACTCGCTTATGTGGAACAGAAAAAGGCCAATCCTTCAACGCCGCTTACTCAAGAAGTTCATTTAACAGATGATGATAATGATAACGATGATGATAATGATGATGATGATGACGAAATCGGTGAAGATCCAAAAGTTTGTCCTCTAATGATCGGTGATGCAAAAGCATTATTCAAAGAAAAACTATCAAAAATGAATATTAGCGCAATTAGAGGAACATTTATTAAGAGAAAAAGTAATAGTATATCGTTGAATTCACCGTTGAGATCAAATAGTACCCCAGTGATTCCAACATATGATAAAAGTGGACCGTCTACTCCAATGTCAGCCATTAAACCTGAAGATACAGAAAAATTAACACAGTTTGTTCCCATTGCAATGAAACCTGATACTCCTGAACAGCCTACTTTGAAAAGGCCATTTAGTATGATAGATAGTACAAAGCATCAAGCTCAATTGAAAAGAGGTAAAAAAAGATTAAAGACAATATCTCCCTCTGCAATCAAAAATCTAAACTATAATAACACGAAACAAGTTATTTCTGTTATTGAGCGTAATCTACCAAATAGGAAGATTGTTTGCCTGTTAGTTGATAGATTTTTTGAGAAATTATATATTCATTTACCATATATTGATGAGCAAAGCTTTAGGCTAAAAATCAATACTATTTTAAACTCAACAGATGCATCATCTCAAAAAATTAAATTATCAAGTTCAATAGGATCTCAATATTGTGAGGAATTTTTAAATGTGTGCCTATTGTTAATCATTATTAGGTTAAGTTGGTTATCCTTACCGAATAAAATTATTGAGGATTTGACTCAAAATGAATTGCTATTAATGAAACCTGAAAATTTTGTTACTATGGTTTTGGTTGATATGGTTAAAGAGGTTTTCAGTAATGCCAAAATTTTAAGTAAACCTTCATTGATTATTTTCCAAGTTGCACTGTTTTTAAAATTCTACAATACATTATCTCCTGAAGATGGGTTTGATTTGGATGATTCATACGCTAATAATTCATTGAACAGTAGTACAACTACTACATCATCCGGAGACAATACTCCTGGCACTCCAAGTACACCCACGACTTTAAACGCAAATGATCTTTCTGGTGATCTAACAAACGAATCACCAAATATGAATTCACCTAATTTTATGGCCATGATTGTTCAGTTGGCGTATACTATTGGTCTAAACAGAGATCCTTTGAATTTTAAAAATTTTTATCCGATGCTGAATAACGAAGATCCAAGAATTGCAGCCAAACTGTTCCGTAAAAGGCATCTATGGAGAAAACTTTGGTATGGGTTGGTTTGTCTCACTATTGAATCTAATTTAAGTTTAGGTGATTATAAAAAGGGATTGCCAATTGAAATTGATCTGGATCCAACTTTAGGAAGCAATGTCAATAGAACATGGGATTGTAGATTACCTGGTGGTGTTGAGCAGGGTGTTTTGGAAAAGTCATTTGAGAATGGTAAAACTTTACAAAGAGAACTATGTGTTGTTCAAAATTTCAGAGAATCTATTGGAGTTTATCGTTGGATTTCGAAAGGAATGAAATGTTTATTTGATGTCGACAAACCTCCGGTTACTAAAGAAGTAGAACAAGTTGTTAACAAATTGATGGAAATAATTGGTGATAAATCTAAAATTGGTTTAGGTTTGAACATCATCATGACAGATGTGGAAATTAATAACCCTTCAGGTGGCAGGAATTCAACTGTATGGATTAAGAAGTATACCAAACAAATTAAACTGTTCAGATTGAGATTAAACTTGATTGTTAGAAGTATGGCTTTTGGTTTAAATTATTTGTTATTTTTAAATCATGAACAGAAATTAAACAAACTAATTTCAGAGAAAAATAGTACTTTGGAAAAAATTGAAAAGCAAAGAGAGTACATTGAAACCTTTTTTGAAAACACTTTACTATTGGCAATTGATAACTTTAATGTGTTCATTCAATTCATTGACAATTCAAACCAAATTTTTCCAAATTGCAGTGCAGATTTAATTATTTATCCATTTTTAATGATTTTGAACCATAGGTCTCATGAATTTTTGATTTCATTGATTTTAAGGATACAACAAAATTCACCTGTCATAATGGAAATCTTGCAAAAAAATAAAATTGATCCTACTGAATTGTTAAAAAGGCTGTTTACATACATGGAAACATTTTTAGAAAAATTGGATAAATTAACTAAAAGTTACTATTATGCATGGGGCTTGAAAAAAATGGTCAAATTTTTTTACAATATACTAATAAATTCCCAAAAATTCTTCAAAATTAATTTCAAGAAAATGGCAGTTAAAGAAGATAAAATTGATTCAGAATTAGAAGTGAATAAAAACGGTAACAATAATAATCACAATAAAAATAACAATCACAATATTGTCAATGGTCTTGAGTCCAATAAGTTTTCAATGGATGCTACTAACATGGATATGGATCAAAAAAATATTCCACTGAGTGCATTTGAAATCGCATTCGGTACTTCAAAATTGCCGCCGGTCACAGATTACAATAACGATAATAATATGGGAATAAACAATTTGGGTATGGGTATGAATATGAATTTAGCTAGTTTGAATAGCATGAATAGCATGAATAGCATTAGTAGTACCAATATGAATATGAATATGGAAATGAATATGAATATGAATGGTATGGACAACATCATTGAAGGGGTTGGAATGGATGTTCCACGTCCTACTTTGAGTATGGGGCTGGGTTCACTGATTGATAACCATATTATATCAAAGGGAAATTCTGATACTGTTAGTGTTTCTAGCGGAACAAATGGTAGAAACGGTTCTGTTTTTGGTACTATTGGTGAAGAATTGAATGAATTGTTTGATGATCAATTTCTGAATGAGATCGGTGGCTTTAATGTTGATGAATCTGGTCAATTTGATGGTATAATGAAAAGTAGAAATTTTGATAATGTTACATCTCAAAGTAATATGAATCCAAATATGGGACTCAGTTTACATAATGTTTCTGGTAACAGCAATCGTGATGAAATATATAATTCACTTAATGAAATTGATTTTACCAATGTTGATCTAAACGCCCAGCTAGATGGTTTGGATTATGGTTTTGGTTCTGATGGTAAAGATGGTCAGCCACATAACGGTGGTATTAGTGGAGGCCAGAATACGGGGCTCAATAACTGGGGATTATTCCAGTAAAGTGTATAGAATACAGTAATGATAATATATTAATAATGTCTACTAGTAAGCAAATTAGACAGACGTCGGCTATAAGATCTCCTCTGAGATCTTCCCTTTATGTCCGAAATTATCTGCGAGTGGGCCGAGACTCATTTTTTTTTCCCAGCAACAGTTTTCATCAACATTGAGGAGTTGTCAATAACATTTTTTTTTAGTTGTTGGTCATACAGAGTTATACAGTTTTTGGTTTTGGTTAGAAGACTCAGTTATCAATTTCAATCAACCATGGTGTCCTCCGAAACAAATTTTGAGTTTGTCAACAACGGTATCCAAAATTCCGGTGTCGACAACACCAACAATGCAGACCCTAACAATATTAATAGTAATAAAGGAAATAAGATTTCTGATGGAAAAATCAAAATGGAAACAGTTGTTAAGAATGAAGATGACGAATCTAGTTCAGATTCAAAGCCAAAGTCTAAGAGGAACAGGATGCCTTTGTCATGTACAGTTTGTCGAAAGCGGAAAGTTAAAGTATGTTACTATAAATCAATAAGTATATTGATTTGTTAATTTTACCTAGTTTATCTAATATACTAACATTTTTTTGAAATATATATAGTGTGACCGTGGTCGTCCTCATTGTCAAGTGTGTGAAAAATATAAGGTTACCCATTTATGCACATATCATGAACCCACATGGGCTAACTCCGATGGTGAGAATGTTAATTATGTCAAATTATTATCAAATAAGCAACCTGAAAATACTGAAATGAAAGACTTTATTAAGTCAGAATCAAAAAAAAATGCAAAGGTTTTGAATACTACGATTCGGGAACAAGGTCAAAATCATGACTCTTCCACAAAAAGACAAAAATTTGGACTAGATCAGTTTATTCCATCAGCTTCTGCAAATTCAACAGCTGTCCCTAATTTAGCATCAATTATTCAGAAACAACCTAATCATTATATGCCTTCACCACCATTATGGGGAAATCAGTATCCAAATCAGACTCCTCGCGTTAATTACAGACCAATGAATAGCGACGTTAGAAGTGAAATAAGAAACAATAGTTTCTCATCAAACCCTTCACCTTTTAGTCCTGCCATACCTTTCTTACAGAATACTAATAATGGTTTCAATAACAATAACAGCAGCAGCAACAACAACAACAATAATAATAATAATAACAATAATAGATCACCTCCTAAGATAGGCCAACAGCCAATATCTTTTATTCCTGCGTATAACAATGTTTCATTCGATTCCTCAAGGTCTTCAAATCAATCTCAATCTGAATCAAACAATCAACAGACTGACTCGTCAACTTTATCACCTTCACATCCGGAGTCCTTGCCTTCTTCGGTTGGTCAACCTGTTATCAATGAAATTCAAATGTTAAAGGATAAGATAAAGCAAATTGAGGCATCTATTGCTGTCACTGATTTATCACATCCAAGGATCAATGCTTCACTAGCACAAGGCGAACAATTATCTCCACGAAGAATGGGTGGTTCTTACACACAAACTTCTTTACCGCCAATTATATCCTTAAACTCCAGCCATAATATGAATGTTACTGAGAATGACCCTCCAGTTAATCATTTTCCTCCTTTAAAGTCAAGACAAGGGTCTGCTTATCAGTTTTGCCCATTATCCAACGATTCAACTGCTTTCAACCTATCTGTGAACAAAAGTATTGTTTTTGAACCTAATTATTCTAGCTTTGTTCCTGTATCAACTACCAATTCAGTACAAAGCAATGATCAAATTGCTAATGATAAAGTTAAGAGTGAAGAAATATCAGAAATCAATGCTGAAATTTCACATTTGGTCAAATATCTGAAAATAAACCCAGATGATAAGATTGAATTTTATGAAGGTTTTTCCCCAATGATGTATAGATACTCAAGAATCAATAACTATGGGCCTTTAGCTTGGATTGCAATTGTTTTGAAGGACCCTTTTTCAAAGACAATTCGTGATGAAATTATAAGTCATAAAAAAAGGGTGGGGAATCGTCCTAATACTACAACCGCTGATAAAAGATTTGAGAAACGTGTATTGGATACAACTGGTTTGGAGGATATAAAACCTTTAGCTTATCCTTCTGATAAAAAATTTAAAAGGTTGTCAAGTCAAGAAAGTGAACAAGCAAATCAATCCCAAGATAAACCAAAATCCACTGTAAATGAGATGGAAAGCAAATCATCAAATATGAATAGGATTTCATTTTCAAGTTTTACTTTGAGCAAAAGGGATTCTGAAAAAATGGCATTGGAGCATATCATCAATGTTCTACCAAATCGCAAAATCTTGTGGTTATTGGTTAAAAGATTTTTCAAATATATTTATCCTTTTGTTCCATATCTTGATCAAAGTTCATTTATTGCAGAAATTGAAAGGATTTTAAGCGGTAATTCCATTAGGGATATAAAGCTGACAACAAAAATTGAAAAACTACAATTAGAGAAAAGGTTAGATTTTGCCGTTTTAGGTACCTTATTAATTGTTTTGAAATTTGCTTATTCATCCTTAATCTCTAATGATGAAAATTTTGCGGGGTTTCCTAAAAGAACAGAAGAAGAGAAATATTTGTTGAATAATCCATTATCCGATGATATCATTAACGTAGCACAGTTATGTTTAAATCAATTTAAATTACTGAGACGTTGTGCATTATCTATTTTCCAGTGTGCTTTATTAATGAGAGAATATCAAAAAGTTGATGGTTGTGATGGATTTGGTGATGGGGGTTCTCAAATCTACACTGGAATGTTGATTCAAATGGGTGTCTCGATTGGTTTAAATCGAGATCCCAACAAATTTCATTCAACTGTAGGTGATAGTAAAATGGGTAATTTATGGCGTAAAATTTGGTACGGTTTGATATCAGCTGATAATTATCAATATATGCTAACAGGTACTCCTAGGTCTATTAATGACTGTTTCTATGACACTAAGTTACCTGAGTTTGAAGAAGAACTTTCTAATAATGATGATTTGGAGTTAGAAAAGACTATTATTAAAAACATGCACACAAGATTTGAAGTGGAATCTGCTATGGTGGAAGTTGCAGACTCAGTTACGAACATCAAAAATCCTCCATCTATGGAACATATATTACTAAAATTAATCAAATTAGAGAAATTGTTGATTAGCAAGTTTGATACTTTAAAAAATATACTTCTGCAGGTGGATGATGGTAACTTTTATAAGAGAGTTGAAAAAGTGAATAACACAATTATTTACTTTCAAGCTTTGTCGTTAACTCATCCAGTCTACTATCACATTATGCTTCATTACCAAAATTCTGGTAATTCTGCTGCTTGCAAGTTTTTGGTGAATAAAATGTTTACTTTCTTGATGTGTATTATCGGAAACTTCTTTGAAATTATTTGTAATAGTTTCAAGTTTTTTGGTCCCGGCTTCGATGTTATCTTGACACCTCTATTAGAGGTTTCAATGCATAAGGGATTGATTTTGTTGTTATCTAGTTATGTTAAGGCGGTTTTACTGAAAGAAAAGTTAACGGAAGAGAAGTCAAAAGATTATCAGTTGATAAATTTAATTGATAAATTTGCGAAACAAATACTTGTTACCAACATTGGAAAATTTTATATGCCTTATTTGAAAGTTTTATCCGGAAGATATTTTTATGCTTGGAGATTATTGAAGGCTCATGGTTTTATTATGAGCCTGCTAAAGGGCAATATGATTGATTTTAAGGAACAGAAACATTTATTTAATTATTTGGAATATTTGACGGCTGAAGATTTCAAGAAACTAATTGAATTGAGTAACCCACTTAACTATAATGTTAGTTCTCATACATCTGAAAATTGCGAAACTCTACTTGAAAGAATGCGTAGAAATATTTGTGATGAAGATACAAGTAGCAGCCCCATTCATATTGACTATACATTGGATAAAATTGGAGAATTTTCTGCACGAAATGGGGAAATGGACACAACTGATATTTCGGTTTTGCACTCTACAGAAGCTGGTAGCGAAGCATGTGGTACCGTTATTAGTACAGATACAAACCCAGATGAGGATAACTTTTGGTTAGAGATGTTTTCCAATAAGATTACTGCTGCTGGAACCGAAAAAGGTTCGAACTGTGTCATGGACGGCGGACCTTCAATATTGAGTTTATCCGATACTTCTGTTGTTTCGACCCCGTTTACTAATTATCCTGATGCTTCTAATGTGCCCCGTCTACCTGAATGGCTTACTTCCAAAAGTAGTAACAACAGCAACGGTGACGATAACGTTAATGACAACGGTATTATCGGAAATGCAGACCTGTTACAGAACGGCTTCAAGAATCCTTACAGTGATGATGACGAAAACTTTATGTTACCATTAAACTATCCAGGGGACGTGAACAAGGCCACCACCAATCTCTTTGTGGACCAGACTATTTACGACATGTTCAACTAACTTTAGTTGTTACTATGTTCTTGTGCGCTTTTCATTTTTGTTTTCATTTTATATAGCGACGATCTTTTTTTTCACTTTCACATGTATTTTACTCTAAAAGTTTTCTTGAATATTGTATTTTGACGACATTGTAAACCAGATATGCTGATAAAACAGTTGAACACATGTATACATATCCTTTCTAGATTTAATGGAATAAGACGTCTTCCTCTCAATGGTTCGGCCCCACGAATGATTACTTCCCAGTTATCAGCTCGTTGTCATCATCAATACAGATCGTACTCATCTCAGAATACCACAGGAAAGGTTGCGAAAACTTCTAATGATAAGCCTATGTATGGTCATTATGTTGCTGGTGGTATTGTTGCTCTTTTTTCAGCCGGCTTGGTCATAAGCCCCAATTTACGTGAAGATACAGTTGACACTTTTTTAATTATGGAAAGGGTTGGAGTTGTGACAGTAGCGATGATGCGTTGTTTTGGTTTATATCTTTGGACTTTGAATAACAAATACTCGGATGATAAAGAATATATGGCTGCACTATCAAACACACATAAAAAAGCTGCTGAAATTACCTTACATGCACTACGTAAAAACGGTGGTATTTATATCAAATTGGGTCAACATATATCAGCTATGACATATTTATTACCATTCGAATGGACGGAAACAATGATTAGTCTCCAAAGTGAATGCCCTGAATCAACTTTTGAAGATCTTAAAGAAATGTTTGAAAATGATACTGGATTTAAATTCGATGAATTTTTTGCTGAATTTGACCCGAAACCCATTGGAGTTGCTTCACTTGCTCAGGTTCATAAAGCTATTTTGAAAGAAAATGGTAACGAAGTTGCCGTGAAATTACAACATCCATCTTTATCAAAATTTGTTCCGTTGGATGTTTCCTTAACTAAATTCGTTTTTGATATGATGTATAAAGTTTTCCCTGAATATCCATTAACTTGGCTAGGTGATGAAATGCAGGAATCTATTTTTGTTGAATTGGATTTCAGATATGAAGCGCAAAATGCTAAAAAAACGGGTGATTATTTCAAACCATATAGTAAATTAACTGCTTTAAGAGTCCCAAAAATTTATAATGCAATTCCAAGAATTTTGGTTATGGAGTTTATTGGTGGTGCAAGATTGGATGATTTAAAGTATTTAGATAATCATAATATCTCCAGAGCAGAAGTTTCAGGATGTTTGGCACATATTTTCAATAATATGATTTTCCAATCTGGTTTCGTTCATTGTGACCCTCATCATGGTAATATTGCCATAAGGTCACTTGACAAACCAAAGAATGGACATAATTTTGAAATTGTTTTGTATGATCATGGTCTGTATAGAACCATTCCAAACCAAATGAGATTGGACTATGCTAAATTTTGGTTAGCATTAATTGATAGAAATCAAGAACAAATGAAAAAATATGGTACCAGGTTTGCTAAAATTAATGATGAACAATTTCCTATTTTAGCGGCAGCCATAACTGGTAGAGATTTCGATCATGCACTGTCAGGTGATTTGCAACATGAGAGAACTCAAGAAGAAATTGACACTATGAAAACGGCCATCAGCCAAGAAACAGTTTTCTTAGACTTGATGTCCTTATTAGCAACTGTTCCAAGAATTGTGTTACTGATTTTAAAGACTAATGATTTGGTTAGACATTTAGATGAATGTTTACAAAATCCACTAGGTCAAGAGAGAACATTCTTGATTATGGCAACTTATTGTGCTAGGGCTGTTTATAAGGATGATATTTTAACAAATTCAAAAATCTACACTAAATGGGGTATATCTTGGTTCATTGGCATTTGCAAAGCAACGGCCAAATACTACAAAAGAAATTTGCAATTATATCTATTTGATATTTTCTTTTACTGTCGTAACTTACAGGCAAGGATTATTGCTGGTTTATAAATAATCAAAGAAAATGAGTTTGTAAATATTTGTAAATATTAATTAGAACAATAGCTAGGAATTAAATAAAGAAGTAAACGAGTTATGATATATTTTGATAAATAGTAGGAAGAGTTTAAAAAGCAGAGGACGTGCAACGACAAAAATGGAAAAAGTTAAGTCGCTTTTTAGTCTTTTTCATGATTGACATACTTTAGTTTGTACTTAGAATCTATAGCACAGCGAGTTAGCTATGAACAGTAATAACCTCCAGCAGGGAGGCAATTTTACTAGCAAAAATTCTTTTCAGAATGCTCGTCCTGATGGGCCCAACAATCGAAGTAGATATGTGAATAATAACAATAATAACAATAATAAACCAAGAGCCAAACAGCAGAGAAGTAATCACAGTCCAAATACTGTGATAGTCAACAATAATAGAAGTGATGATACCCACAAAGTACAAAGGGGCTCAAGTAGAGGTACTTCCTTTAGAGGTAGAGGAACAGGACGTCAATTCCAAAAAAGAAATGTCAGTGTCAATAATAAAAGCACATCTAACTCTAATAAAACGATGAATAATTCCAATTCTTTTACAGCAGTTGGTGAGAAGAAACTCAAGAATCAAGTTTCGGAAAAAATTGTGCCATCTAAATCAACTCCCTTTCTCACAGGAGAATCATCGAATAATGTTGAGACACATAACAATTTTGAAACAAGATTCATGGGTCCCTTACTTCTTTCTCCTGACAAATATGGATATCAAAAGATCAATCATAAGTTTCAGAAAATACCCAAGTATATGCTAAAAGAACATGTTTTGTTTGACAGTTTAAGTTTTACCTCTAACGAATGGGATAGAAAAAATCAACAGATGTTATTGGCAAGAGAAACTGAATTTTCAGGCGATTCACAAACATTATTTGAAGAATTTCAAGAATACAGAAATACGGAAAGAGAAATGATGGAAAAAATGAATTTAGTTGATCATGAAAACGCAAAAAAATCTTTAAGTGATGCCATTATATTCAGAGGTAGTTGTTATGAGATGTGTCCTGTTTATGAGAGAGTTGAAAGATCATTTAAGAACCAAGTATCCAAATGGGAAAAAGATTCGAAAACAAATAAGATATCAAGATATTATGCACTTAAAACATTCATGAGACCATCAGGTCAAGCTCCCCCACTACCCTCTGATGTTCGACCTCCACTTATATTATCTAGAACGTTAAATTATATCATTGATAATTTACTTCCTAAATTGCCCGATACTCAGTCATTTATTTGGGATAGAACTAGGTCAATTAGACAAGATTTTACTTTTCAAAATAATTATTCAGGTGTTGAATCAATCGATTGCCATGAAAAAATCTGTAGAATTCATATTTTATCATTACACATTATGGCTGGTGCTAATGATCCTGATTATCAGCAGCAACAAGAAGTTGAACAATTTAACAATTCTTTACAAACATTAACTCACATGTATGATGATGTCAGATCCAGAGGTGGATTCTGTCCTAATGAAGCTGAATTTAGAGCTTATGAACTTATTTCAAAAATAAAAGACACAGAATTAGATAGACATTTACAAACCCTACCTTCTTACATTATTGAAGATTTATTGGTTCAGCAAGCAGTAATGCTAAGAGGGTTAATCATTCAAGGTATTGGTTGTTTAAATATATATTCGGAATTTTTCAAAGCTGTTTTGAACCCTAAAGTTACAACATTTTTACTTGCATCATTATCCGAAATCCACTTTAATGAAATTAGATATAATGCTCTAAAATCAATGACAAGATCATATCATTCGAAGTCAAGAAAATTTCCCGATGCCATTATTATTACAAACTCTTTGGGTTACAATAATCTTGAACAGTTATTAGAAACTTGTAAATTATATGGAATAACGATCCAGTATGATGAATCTCATATTCCAAGAATTGATATTCTTGGATTAAAATCTGATTACAAACCATCTCAGAAACAACCATTTACTGATAAGATTACACAAATGATTGCAGGAAGGACAATGAAAGATATTGTCAGTTCAGGGCATCCAAATATTGATTTAAGTTTAAGAAAACCAAAAGAATTAGAAGATATTGCAAGGGATAGTTTTAAAGAGGGTAAAATTTGCTCCGAATTTATTTCCGGTATTTTTAACAAAGTAAAGAGTGTTTCTATACCATCTATTCCAAATAATAATGTTTCACACGTGATGCCAAAACATAGCTTTCCTGTTAATAATAGCTTTGTTTCAGCAGCTGCTTCATCGACTTCAAACATGCCTGCAAATAATCCTGTTTTTAAAACTCCAAATATTCCGTTTCATTTAAATCAGCCACAAGAAACTTCAGCTTATGATAATAGTGGATTTTGTTCCACCCAGGCGCCAGTATTTAACAATAATGATTCCTTGAAGTCGAATTTCAATTTTGCTACCAATAAAGAGTCTTTAAATTCAACGCCAAATGCATTTTCCTTTGTTCCCAATTCCAAAAATATAGCAGTACCACAGTCAAAATCTGCTTTTTCAGTTACTGCAAATGATGCTGCATTATCGAATAATGCAGAAATCTCTAATTCGACTATTCAGGACACGTTGTTTGTTCAGAATCATGAAAAAAACAACAGAGCCTCGTTTATGGGTAATAATCAGCACAATTTTTCAAAATCACAACTAAATCCAACGTCAAATTTTTCTAATGTAGCACCAACCAATAATGCTTCTATTAATGTTCCTACAACATTTGGGTTCGGATTAAATAAAACAGTTACTTCTGAATCACAAGCTGTTTTGAACAACCAACAGAACGAAACGGTGAAACCGCATATTCAGGAGCCAGTTAAGAAGAAATTGATTGATTCCCCTTATTTCAAAGAAGCAGCTAAGAAAGAAATTGATAGTATGATTAAAGAGTATGTTTCACAAACAGCATCAGACCTTATTAAACAAGCAGTTCAAACTAGGGCTAGGAAGCTTAAAGAAGAATCACGGAAATCAGTCATATTACATTTGCAAAACGAACTTTTTGAAGCATTTATGAGGGAGCAAATATATTTGGCTACACTTGAAGCTAAATCTATTATCATGTATGAAAAAAATGCCAAACTCAAAGCAATTTTAGAAATCAAAAGAATTGCCAAGCGTTGCTTGCTCAAAAGGCGTGTCAAAGAGGCCAAACTTTTGGAGGTTCAAAGATTCAATAACTCGGTCATTATGCAGCCAGCTCCATTACCAATCTCTTTAACTTCTTCAAAAATTAACAATAATTCATTTATAGCATCTTCTTCACATTTGAATCTTTCCAAAATTTTTACAGATGTGAAACCAATTTATGACTTAAATATTTCATTAGTTTTACGGGATTCAAAGTCCGATATATCTCAGTGGATTTGTAAACAATTAAATTTTGTATCTTTTTCAACGCCATCCGTGAGTATTATTTCGGAGAACAATATGTCCCTTAGTATTTCTAAATTGCCTGATGATTTTGCTCCAAAAAAATATTTCAAGAAAATTGGGATGATAATTGTTCAAATTGGTACGTTACCAAACGATGATCCAACTTTGTTTGGCTTACATAATAAATTGAAAACAGATTCAAAAGTCATTGCCAAGTTGAGGAAATACCTTGAAAAATACTCGCTTCATAAGCTTTTTTCAATAATGATTGTTTACGTTGATTCATTTGGAATCAATTTATCATACGATGAAATTAAACGTACTTTAAGACTAGATGATGTTATTAATGCTGGATTCATTGTTGGATTTGTTGATTTAAGTGGATTAATGAATGGCCTAAGGGATGGTATTGGATATATTACCAAAACTGAAGATAAATTTGAAAATGTTTTAAGCAGTGTTTTAAATGATGTTTATAAGCAAGCTAAAATCATGGGTATTCGAGATGATAACGATGAAAGTAAAATACAAGTTAGTAAAGCTATAGAAGATTCAGGTATAGAAACTACTGGAGGTAATGGAGCATCTTTGGTTGCATTAATACGCGAAAAGAAACCTCCTTCTAAAAGTTCTAAACAAAGAATCAATTTTATTAAAAATTTGATCGTTACAAATAGAAACAAAAAAAGGAAGTTGAATTCAAAAGTTTCAAATAGTAACAATCTAAAATGTGACAATGGCGAAAACGTTAATTCAAGCTTAGTTAGCAATGGAACTATTTCAGATAGTATGTCAGATTCAAAAGATTACGGATTCCATTTGGATGTTAGCAGGAGTTATTTAATTGATTTAGACGAAGGTAGTAGATATGAAGATGATGAATTAAAGAAAAATGAAAGAAAGAGGAAATTAGACGAATTGGAGGAGTTGGCTGATAACGTTTTAAATAGTTAATTTGAAAATGTATTATTTAAAAAATAAAATCGTATACTTTTAATTTTACATATGTAATAATAATAAGGTAAGTTTATCTATATATAGATGTATATAAATTTCATTTCATGAAAGTTAGAATTCTAGGAAACATTTCATTTGAGCATTGTTCGAATAAATGTTGTAATTAACATTTTTCTCAATTATTGAGACATCAACAGAGCTTTGAGCGGTAAATCTTTTGTAAACTTTTTGTAAATCAGTAGTGACTATTTGATCTTCAACATGAGTTTTATTGAAATTTTCAAATAAAGTCAATAAAAATTTTACATCCAAGGTGATCTGTAAAAGTCCATCCTTACTAAACTGTTGGATTTGTTTTAAATTTGAGTATAGCTTGTTTATTAAATGCAACGCTAGATTTGTCTCAACATCCATTATATAGGCTTTATTAGATTTGAAAGTAAATAGTTTTGATTTGACAGTATTAATAAAATTGACTGATTTCATGATAAAGTTCGAAACTTGAATTTCCTTTTTGCTGGACAATAAATCTGGATCAAACCAATTTGTTGATTGAACACCATCATAAATAATATTTTTGAGAGTGGTTTGATACGGTTTTAAATATTCTTCAAATAAAATTGATTCATAATTTTCAAGAGATTTATAAATTTGTAAATTCGAATTTGATAATGAAGTTTTAAAGTTTAAGTCAAAAAAGCTGATAATTTTCGGAATAATGATTGTTTGTAAAATGCTCATATTACTTAAGGTTGTAAGATAATAAAAGTCTAATCTCTTAAAATTTCTATTATTTTTTGTCTGCAATGCAATTGATTTTAATAAATTTTCAACTAGCAAGTCAAATGATTTTAAAATCTGTTTTTGAATTGTGTCTACTAATGATTTATCGTTATCAACAATTAAGTCATGTAGTTTCGAAACAAATATTTTGTAATAATTTAATAAAAATTCAGGCAATTTTGTTGAACCTTCATATAAATCAGATAATGACCAATTTTCAACTAGATAAATTTTATTTATATCAGAACATAAAACTGCCAAACAACCTAAAACAATATTATTATTAATTGATTGTAAAGTTTTTTCAACAATCGGATCAATTGAATCAGAATGTAAAATATGGGTTTTATTTTTTAAGTCTGTTAAAGTCACATAAATTTTTTTATGTAATTCCACACAATAACAAATTGTTGAAATTGAATTTGAATGTGGAGGTATAAAACCGTAAGATTCAGGATTATCAAACTCCTTTTTACTAGTCGCAGGAAAGTTTGCCTTTGGACCATACTTTAAACTTAATTTAAGTGCACTTGACAGATCACTTGTTGTTGAATCGAAGACAAAAGTTAGTCTCCCACAAATTTTAGCTATTAAAGTTTGGAAAAAACTTCTCATTTCCAGCCTATCATTTTCATTTATTTTCAAAAGTTGAACTGAATTTTTTTGAATTCTTGGACTTAAATAATCTCCAAAATCTTTAATAAAAAATTCGACAATTGATTCAAATTTCAAAATTTTATTTGAAACAACTTCCTCGGTAACATCTTTAACATATGCAAGTATTAAGTCCCAAAGCTCAATAACTAAAGATAAATCTAATGCATCGACCATAGTATCAATATGAATTTCAGAAAATGAGGGACTTGTGAAGAGGCTATAAAGTGATTTAAGAGCTGTGGTCGAAAGATTTTCGGATTCATTATCACTTTTAACGTTTTTATTATCATTATCATTTTTATTATCATTTATTTCATCATAAGCATTTAAAATATTGTTTCTAGCAGTTTCTAAGCGAGAATATTGAACTTTAGCTAAACCATTATCTAAATCCTTATAAAGGTATTGATATTGAGAATTAATAAATTCTGTAATTGGATTAATATCATTTGGGCCCAATTCCAAAATTCTTGTAATCAGAATAATAAAGTTATTCTTATTATTGTCTTGAGATATTTGATTTTTGAAATTTTTATTAATATTTTCTATATGGATATTTTTTAAGTTAATTGAAATCTGATTTTTATAATTTTTAATTATTGATTGGACATTTGACCAAATTTTATCGTAAAGCAAATTGATATTTTGATTAGTTGAACTTAAATCCACATTTAATTTTGAAATTGAATTTGATTTAATTGTAGAATAAAATTTTTTACCTTTTTCATATTCATTTAAAACGGAATCAAAATCATCGTCATCAATAAAGTTCCTCAAGTTTTTAGGTAAATCTAGTAAAATCTTATTTTGTTCGATAATATGTAAAGCATTTGAAATTTCTTGTTCTTTTGAAATTTGTAACAAAACAGGGTTTAAAATTTGATTCGATGAATTATTTGACGAAGCTAAATCATTATTTAGTTGATTCAAAGCATCACTTAAATTACTTTTTGAATATTCATTAAAAACTTTATCTAACGAATTTTTAGTATTTAATGTTTTTTCAAAATTATTTGCAATCAATTCTTGTAATAAAGGTTTTTTGGCTTCAATATCATTTTCCAAAAAGTTAATTCCCTTCATTAATTGATTCAAAGATTTATCACCATGAATAACACTCAAAAATAATTTTGGATTGAAACTTTTTGACCCAACCATAAATTTATTTAATTGTGGATCTCTTGTATCATCAACAATATCTCTATCCATTAATTCTTCTAAAATATTCTGGTGGAAGCCTAAAGCATCACTATAATCTAATTTATTGGAACTACCGCTAATTGTTCTATGAGAAGTGCTTTTTGATCTATTTATTGCACCATTAGTCCCATTATTATTATTGCTAAAGCCATTACTGTTATTCCCATCATTTAAATTATCAGATAATAAATCATTGATAACATCGTTTGGAATCTTGTTTAAATCTTCAGTGGATAAATCAAATGTAATTTTGGATTGAATGGTATCTTGCTTATAATTTGTTGGAGTAAGGGTTTTCAATTGATATACCTCCATCAATGATCTTCTATCTATAAGTTGTTCTTGATTCATCCTGAGTTTATTGATTTAATTGAAATGGTAAAAAGGAAAACAATCCTAATAACATCATAAATTGTGACTTTCTTCGGTTAGCTTTAGTGATAATATATGGTGCACGGGTGTATAATGAGATCATTTATATTCATTTAACTTTGCTAAAACAAAATATGTTAACAGATTGTTTGAAATTGACATATGGGACTGTACTAATCAATAATGTTATAAGAAAGCTTTGTGACATTTCCGTTAAAAAAAAAAATTTATTAACTAAATTTGAATTTCTTAGAGATTCAATTTTTTCAAAAGAGTAATTAAATAAGAGTATGAGTGAATTAAAATGGAGTGGAACAAAAGTACTTTTAATATAAAACTGTATCACTAGTTCAGTGAAGAAAACTTCTTTAAATGTGGTTTACTAATCAATACTGACGAAAAAAGCCAAATACATCCAAAAAAAAAATTGTTTAAATAGTGCCACGGAATCTATTGTCATGTAGCAACACCTTGTGGCAGAAGTACCTTGATTTATTGAATTTTTTTAGATGTTTAAAAATTATCAAAATTTTTGAAAAAAAGTGCAGTCCTTTATATTTAGAGATCATAATAAAAGCTGTAATGGGTTTTATATGTAGGATAGATCTATTAATCTGAACATATTGCTTTTAATTTAGTTTTGGTTAAATTTTAAGAGAAGGATAATGCCACTGGAAGTATAATTTGATACTATTAATGTTTTTTAAGCATGTTTGAACTGGATGTGTGACGAGTTTAACGAAAATATTCATCTTCGTTAAAAACTTCAGCATAACTACATTTATCTTTTACATTACAAATTCACAATATACTACGGATCGCAAGGAAAATAATGAATATTGAAAGAGGTTTCCATATTAAAGAATGATTCTATATTAGTGGTTCATAAGGTATGTGCAAAGTGATTACTGAAATATAGCAATACTGGGCAAGATAAAATGAAAAATTACTAAATAAATAATAGAAATATTAAATTTTAAAATTGTTCACAACAAACGTGCCTTAATTTGCCAATTTTGCGATTTTATTTTATTATTTTTCTTAGTTTTTCCAGATTTTCCAAAAAAAAATTTCTCTTTAAAGTCAATTATATTTTGAAATATTGATCTAACTTATTTTCGTGTATATTTTTTTAATTGTATCATTGAAAAAATTCAGTATGTCAGCTAAAAAAGGACAATTCCCAGAAAGACCACCAACTCTAGCTGAAGCTTTATATGGAGGAAAAGAAATTGGCACGAAGCCTGAATCGTTTGATGAAAATTTATTAAAAAATTTACCAATTACAAATCCACCACCCCAAGCAGAAGAAGAAAACACTAAGAAAGTTATTAAGAGAGAAATTAAAAAGGAACCTAAAAAGGAACCTAAAAAGGAAACTAAAAAGGAAACCAAAAAAGAACCCAAAAAGGAGGATAAGAAAACAGGCGAATCAAGTAACTTAAAACCAACTGGCCAAGTTGAGTCTTTTATGAGTACACCATTACCTCAAGATGCAGCAAATGATATTTCATCAAGTCCAATCTTACCGCAATATTGTGAAGCCGTTACAAATTTACAAATGGATTATATTTTACAACGTAAAGGTATTTTAACAAAATCTTTAATAAGCTCTCGTACGACATCATCGGTTATTATGGCTAGTATGTCAGTTTTAGCATATTGGAAAATTTCAGGATATTTTTCCGAATATACGTTTCAAAATGGTATATGGGAAGGTATTAGGGCATTATTTGGTAACTCATATTTTTTGGATGATTTTACCCAATTGATCTTTTTGCTTGTTTTGATTGCCGGTTGTGGATTTTCATTTGTCCACTATACAACAGGTTTTTTCGCTGAAGAAAGTGAACAGGTTCCCGGTAACTTTGAAAAATATTTTAATGCAAATTTAACAAGATATGCAAAATTAGGTGATATTAACAAAAACTATGGTAAGTTAAGTAAAGATGATAGAGATTTGGTTGATTTAATGAAAAAAAATACAATTTGTGTTGTTTATAGAGGTGTTCCAGTTGCATTTATTGTTAAGAAAAACGATTCAGATGAATCAACCTTTCAGATTATCGGTTACGGTGTTAGAAGGGTTTATGTTAAGGCAGAATTATTTAAAGATTTGATTGGTTTTGTTGTTAGGGACTTAGTTAAGAATGATAGTGATGGTAAAATTCTTGTTGATATATACAATTTTGAACAATTTGATAAGGACATTTTGAAGAAGGTTGGATTTTTCAGAGTTAAAGAACAGAGCTGTGATAGTAGATTGTTATCACTTGTTTTTGGCGTTAGAAAGGAAACATATTGTTTTGAAACAAATCCGATTGAATTTTAGTATATTTAAGATACACTTGTAAATTACGTATATATTATATATATACAGATAAATACACGTTACTCAAAGTTACCTACACTTTTTACACTTTTTACTCATAAAAATTACTTACACTTGTTTGTTTATCTGAATATGGTTATAAATATATTTTTTTTGTCTTTATTATATGACTCTATATAGCAAAACTGCTCTTTTTTTTTCTATTTTTCCTGAAAAAAGGCACCAAAAAACACCATCACTGCACCAATTTAATGGTGATGATCATCATCTTCACCATCATGCAAATGGAAAACTTCGTGCATGGCATCGCCATCGATTTCCAATTCTTTTAGGTATCCGGACTCAACGTCGTAAAGTAATCCGTAAACTTCAACTTCTCCATTTGAATAGGCATGGACAAAACTAGGGTTTTTTCTAACCATTTCAACGGAATTCAAGACATTCAGTTCACTTAATTTCTTACATTTTTCGTGAACATCGCTTAGCTTATTCAAGTCTTCTAGGTTTTCAGCACGCACTTGTCTAACTGGAGACAACCAGTGGTCCAAAACGCCGCCGGTTTTTTTGTTTGACAACGATGCCCAGACACCACCACAGTCTGTGTGTCCACAAACGATGATTTTCTTCACTTTTAGAACCTCAATGGCAAATTGCAGAGCCGACATCGAGGAAAGGTCCGATGACGTAATCACGTTCGCAATGTTTCTCAATGTGAAGACTTCTCCTGGCAAACACCCTAGAGCTGTACATTCGTTGATTCTGGAGTCCGAGCATCCAATCCACAACGTATGTGGTTGCTGGCCCTTAGCAGATAGTGGCATGATTTCCGGATGCACGCTTTTCAGCTTGTCCATGTTGACTTTGTTGGCAATCAGGTAGTCTTTCAACGTGGATTGTTTTGAAAGCGTGAATGGGTAGGTTGAAGGGTTGGTTGCCGACACTGTTTGCGGCAAACTGGAGTTTGCGGAACGTAGAGCAGACGAAGATTGTGGTTCTGAGATGGACATCATTTTTGAAATTCTTGAGGCTAGTAATTTGAACGAAGGAATCTTGTTGAGATGATATTAGTTACTAAAGAGAATAGCAAAAGATAGAAAAACTTTTTTCACTTCTCTTTCACCTTTGCGATATTAACAGGTGGATTGAATATTCCTTTTATATCAAATTCATCAGAATCTGTTGGGTGACAAATGAACCACTTTGCAACTGAAACAGTCGATTTTTCACTGCTGGAAAGTTGACATCACTTCCCACCATACGCACAGACCATGACGCTGATTTTTTTTCCTGCTGTCATTTCGGCGAAGACCCACTCGCCACATTCGGACGCAGTGAAAAGTATGTCACTGTGGCGCAGACATGATTAAAAATTTTCAAGAATTTTTTTTTCTTTTCTCTCTAGAAATTAAACAGGTTTTCCCACTCGGCGGAATTGAACAAATCGCCATTCATTAGCAAAGGCGGTCCTCCAAAGGTATTCAGGTAGTCGTCTGTAGTATCCAAATTGGCATATAGGTTTGTGTCGAGACTGTTATCTAGAGTAATATTCATATCCATGTTCATGTTGGTATTCAATTCAATGTCATTATTGCTGATTGTAGTCGCATTGTCACTGGAAATTTCTCCTTCCATTTCGTCAGCATTTTCCGCCAAAAATAACTCATACTCCGTAGTGAAACTGATGTGATAGTCAGTTTGCAGTTTTTTTTCAATCATATTAAAGGATTTCTCAGCAAGCTTCCAGAAATTACCGGTTCTCTCGAGGATTTTCATCAACCTGAAAAAGTATCTCTTCATTTCCTTGCTGAAAACAGCCCAATCGGTGTTTTTCATCATCATCAATATCACCGAATTGGAAATGATACAGCTGTAAATAATCAAAATTGAACATCTTTCGTAGCCATGCTTGCCGACGAATCCTTCAATGACAATATTCAGGTGTTTGATGCAGTCCTGGCACGTTTTCTTCGACTGACATTGGAAGTCCTGCTCCTCTACATTGACAAAGGGCCTGTTCAAACATAGCAAAACAATGTAGTAATAGTAGACGTTCATCATTTTTGTGGGGTTCGTGGATAGTTTCAGCAAAACCGACTCGTCGTCATAGTCAATGTTATCCAGCTTGATTAGGTCGTCTTTCCAGGACCTAATTTTCAGATTGTAAGAATTGACAATGGATAGCTTGTTTTTCAAGTTGGTATTGCTGATTTTCTTATTATTGAAAATGTCTCGGATGGCATCGTCAGTGATGAGAATCAACTTGATCACGTTTTTTAACGGGTTGGAAACATCAATGACCTTCTCACCAGTGAAATTGTACTCTTCAATCCATTCTAAATCAGGGATTTTTTCGCTTTCATCGATGTTTGAATCGTTTATCTGCAAAACAGACGGCCTTCCTAACATCATACTGACCAGATGGTCGATTAGAAAACACCCCCAGTAAATTCTGCTCTTGAATTTTTTTGTTAAGTTATTGAATTTTGAATTGGTTTCTGAATTAAATCCCAAGTTGAATCCTATCCTCAATCCAATGCCAATTAATAGCCAGCCGGAATTATTGTCTCCTCTGTAGATATCATACAACCCCAATAAGATAAACGACTGTAACGCTGTGATTGAATAATTGTTCAACTTTGCAAATAATCCTGCCCTCGCAGTATTGTAATAATGTACAGAGATTTTTGGGTCTTTGTTTTGCCTTTTTGAAAGCAGAGATCCCAAACTACAAATGGAATAAACCAACTCTTTGGAGCAATAGCTCGTCTTCTCAAATGAATTTGCAAATTTTGGATGGAAGAAATCAACCAAAAAAGTTTCTCTTGTTAAAAACATATGAATATCTGGATATAGCCATTGAAAAAATAACTTAATGTTTTCAATTATTATGGGATCTTTATTTAAAATTTCTAGTCCCGATTGTCTCAGTAACTCATTAGATGTTGATTTATTATTGACTTCGTTATTGAATATACTGACAGGTCCATAAATTACAGGCGGATCAGATTGTAATTCGGAATCTAATCTATGATATGCTTTTGGCTTTGGATACTTAATTGAATTATTATCAACTGTAGAATTTATTATAGGATCTCCATTACTAATATTATTATCACTAGTGGTGACTTCAAAATCTAAAGGTACTTTAATATTATTGGATTCTAATAACTTCACCAATTTATTATTTTTAAAGTTTAATTGCTCGATTTCATTCTCAAAATCTATTAGTTGTTTTTGTAAATCACTTAAAACATTACTTGAAGGCCTCGTAGATCGTTTGTCAGATGTCTGAACACATTTTGTGCAATATTTTGTACAATTTGAACATGGAATTCTTAAATTTGAATCACATTTAATTTTTTTTGCTTTACATGTGCTACATGCCCTAGAAATTGTTAATGGTATGGGTATGGGTATAGGCGATGATTGATTACTTGTAGGTTTTTTTTTTGATTTGGATATTAAACCAACGGACTTTTTAGTTCTAGCCATACTATAGTAACGCCCCAACCAGTCTCTTTAAGTATATACCGTTAGGATTACAGTAATCATGTCTATGAAATGTTGAAAACAGTAGAGAAAAAAAAAACATGGAGTGGCTGATGCTCCACCAAAATGGCTGAATTTACATTCATGCGCCACAAACATTCCTAATCGAAAATCCTAGCGAAAAGTCCAAAAAAAAAAGAGAAAAAGTCGAGAAACTGAAAATGGGATCAACTTTGAATTTACAACAACAACAACAAAATTGGTTCTTCAGTTATTTACTTTACTCTTTCCAACAAAACAAATATAGCTTTCCCTTTACTAGATAACCTGTTTTAATTATTATCCACTTCTTTTTAATTATCAATTTGTATTCTTACTCCATCACCTTTGTTTGCTAGATTTATTCGTTTCCCTCGTATCCGACCCCTCTTCCCTTATTGTCTTATTGTTTAGGAATCTTTAGAAATCTTTAAAGAAAAAACTCAATTTTTTTTCAGATATCCAACCACATTAAACCAATAACAATTAATTTTTATCGTCAATAAAATTCCACCAGAAAATGTCATCTAGACAAAACTTACAATCGCCAGCAGCTGCAGCTGCTGCGTTAGCTGCTTCTAATAATTTAAATACTTCAAATTATCAAAGTAATACCAACGTTTCAAATGTTCCACAATATTCCCTGGCAAATTCAAATATAGCAGGAGGTAATAATACTGCACAGTTTCAACAATCTTCAAGCCCACAACAACAACAACAGCCACAACAACAGACACAGCAACAACAATCTGCAGTCAACTCTGCTTCAGCCAATGCTAATGCCTCTGCTTCTGGATCTGGATCTGGTAATAGCTCTCAAGTTGTTGGTTTGCATTATAAGATTGGTAAAAAAATAGGTGAAGGTTCTTTCGGTGTTATTTTTGAAGGTACAAATCTAATAAACGGTGTACCAGTTGCAATTAAATTCGAACCAAGAAAAACTGAAGCTCCCCAATTAAGAGATGAATATAGAACATACAAACATTTGAATGGTGTGAAAGGCATTCCAAATGCCTATTATTTTGGTCAAGAAGGTTTGCATAACATTTTAGTCATTGATTTACTAGGTCCTTCATTAGAAGATTTATTTGATTGGTGTGGTAGAAAATTTAGTGTTAAAACAGTTGTTCAAGTTGCAGTTCAAATGATTACTTTAATTGAAAGAGTTCATCAACATGATTTAATTTATAGAGATATTAAACCAGACAATTTTTTGATTGGTAGACATGGATTACCAGATGAAAATTCTGTTCATTTAGTTGATTTTGGTATGGCAAAACAATACAGAGACCCAAGAACCAAACAACATATTCCTTATAGAGAAAAAAAATCATTAAGTGGTACTGCTAGATATATGTCAATTAATACTCATTTAGGAAGAGAACAGAGTAGAAGAGACGATTTAGAAGCTCTGGGCCACGTTTTCTTTTACTTTTTAAGAGGTCAACTACCTTGGCAAGGTTTAAAAGCCCCAACAAACAAGCAAAAATATGAAAAAATCGGTGATAAAAAGAGAACAACTCCAACTATTGAATTATGTCAAGGTTTACCACCACAATTCGGTAGATATTTAGATAGTGTTAGAAATTTACAATTTGAAGCTGAACCTGACTATGAGCATTACCGTCAATTATTATTATCCGTTTTACCAGATATGGGTGAAACTGCTGATGGTCATTATGATTGGATGGATTTAAATAGCGGACGTGGTTGGGATTCGACAATTAATAAAAAACCTAATTTGCATGGTTATGGCCATCCAAACCCACCTGGTGAAAGACATCGTCATCAACAAAGAAGAACTAGAAATAGTCAACCACAAGCTCAATCACAACAGCCACATGCTTATCAACAACAAGCAACAGGCGCTGGAACTGGTACCGGAGCCCAACAACCACAATCTACATCTCCAGCACAACAACTATCACCTATAGCTCAACAGCAACAATCAACATCCGGTCAACCACCATTACAAAATCAACAATCCAATGATAACAGACCATTACCAAATCTACCGGAACAGCAAAACTTTAATCAAAAACAACCTCAAGCTGTTGATGAACCTTCTAGATCTCAGCAGCAGCAAAAGGATAACGAATCCACTAAGTCTAATAAAGGTTTCTTTGGTAAATTAGCATGTTGTTAGATAAAAGAAGAAAAAATTAAAAATAATGAAAAAAAGCATAATCCAAAAATTTTGTTTTTCATTTTTCAATTTCTTCAGTAATCTTTTTATCAGTATATAATCGTTTAGAAAATATCATATAGAATTGTTTTTTTATTTTATAATTTTTCACTAATCTTTCTTTTTTATTTTCAACTCCATTTTATATTTTTACTACTTTTCTTATTTCTCCCTGTTTTTTCATATATAAAAAGAAAATATTGTCTATTTGTTTGTTTATTTCATATTAAATAATATTAAAATTTCGAACTCGAATACATTATAAATAGTTAAAATTTTTTTTTTAATTCCACCTATGTTCTTCATCACCTTCAGTCCATGTTTTTTCAACATAACCTAGTTGCTGTTTAACTTTTTTAACAGTTTCTGGATCACCCATATTTTTACCTAAATTATCACTAATTTTAATTGCTTGTCCATTTCCACAAGTTCTTAATTTAATAACAATATTCATGGGTCCCGCACCTTTAAAGTCATTTGTTAAGTTTGTACCAATACCAAAGGAAGATTTCATGCCACATTCATCTGCCTTTTTCTTATATTTTATACATTTTTCAACATTTAGTGAATCACTAAAACAAATCATTTTTTCAAAATCTTTATAACCTAAAGATTTATAATGATTCGAAATTTTTTCAACATATAATTCAGGATCTCCACTATCTTGTCTAACACCAATATACCAGTCTGAATAAGGTTTTTTAAAAACTTTTAAAAATGCATCTGTACCGTAAGTATCTGTCAATGCCAATCCAACATTTTCTTTACCGACTGTACTGGCATAATTATCCATTGCAATTTTATTTGCAGAAACATAATCGCTGGTCAATGCACCAATACCCATCATCCATTCATGACCAACGGTTCCAATCGGTTTCACATTAAATTCTTTGGCGAACATAACATTGGATGTACCCAAAAATTTCCCACTTGAGCTTGTATTAGAATTAACGTATTCAATGATACCTTTCATAACTTCTTTTTGAACTTTTAGAGATCTACGACGTCTCGTACCAAACTCGGAGAATGTACAACCATTTGATAATAGTTTTTTCGCCTTTTCAAATGATAACTCACTTTGACCTTTGATATCCCAGTTTGAGTCAACGAATTTGAAATATGATTCAGAAATCAGCGAAAGTAGTGGAATTTCATAAAGTGTAACAGTTTCCCAAATACCTTCCACAGTTAAACTAAACTCATGCGAAACTGGGTCAAAATTTAAAATAACTTCATCTTTTGGTGATAACTTAACGCTTTTAATAAACTTAAAGTAATCATCTGGTAAAAATGGCAATTCTTTACGTAAATAACTTATTTCATCATCAGTAAATCTTAATGTTGATAAATGGTCTATTTGCTTAATTAACCAATTAATTGCTTTCTGATTCAAATGCTTTTCCTTTGTACGATTAGTAAATACAAAGGAACAGGCTGTTGTTGGATAGCTATGATGAATGGCAGATTGCATTGTAAGTTTATATAAATCGGTATCTAACAAGGAAGTAATCAATGGCTCAAACGAACCTCCATCTTTATCAGTATTGGTGGTCATTGTTATGGATATTTATAAAAAGAGAGAAACTTAGAAGATATATCACAAAGTTTGACTTTTAGATTTATTGTTGAAGTTTATCGCGTGTGGGTTTACTTCGAAAATTTCATACATTTCTTTATCATCCTGTCAAAATGAGTTAATCTCTTTCTATTTTTCATTTTTTAATTATTTTAATAGCAATCATGATTTTATAAAAATTAGCAATATATTATACAAATTATACAATGGGAAGATCCATTCCCAAGTCCACAACATTTTCGTTGGGGTACGTTATGGTGGTATCTTCCTCATAGGAATAGACTCTTAAAGTATCAAGAACAACGAATTTCTCATCTCCCCAATTTGAGCTAATGACAATCATGACGGAATTGACTTTAAATTCTGAAAATATTGTAGATTGTTCATTTGAAAGAGGGAATTTTTGGTATTGGTCAATAGAATGAATGTCATACTTGAATTCACTAATTTTAACCCAACCTGTTAGTTTATTCAGCCGAAAGTCCTGATTATGATAATTAAACATTTTATCATGTAGTAATTTGTAATCTTTGTTGTTAATTGGCATTATAAATAATTCAACCATTTTAAGAGCCGGAGATAGTAAAGATTTTAATCTTGAATGATAGATTCCAACTTCTTTAATCTTAATTGGATCAATAAATTTAATTGCATATGTAATAGGTAAATCTTCAATTAAAGTTTGCCAAAAAATTCCAGGTTTTTCAATTAAACCATTGTAAGGAGAATTCAATCTTGACCGTAATTCAATTCCATTAATTCCAATAATTTTTCTATAATTGCCCGTTTTGGAACGATTATACCAATCTGAGAAGCCATGTAAAATTCTATCTATAATAGACTTACGCAATCTTTTCAGTTTTGGTATGGTCGTAAGATTTGGAATTATAGTTGCTTGTTCTGCAACATTATAATATTTGTTTTTTATTGGATGGATTATTGGTGGAGGCAAAGGTTTTGGGTTTTGATTTTGAATTTGGTTTGAGTTTGATGATTTATTCAAGATTGAATTAATCATTTCGGTTAATTTATTTTGATTCGCATTAATCACTTCGTTTAAATTATCTTCCATTTGGTTTTTAAAATCATTCATGTACTGCTCAAATTCAGCATCTTTTATTAAACTTAATTTTTCGTTTTCATTTTTATTTTCCTTACTATTATTATTTAACTGACTTTCTAATTTATTTAATTTTTCAAAAAGTTCAACATTAATATCAATATTTTTATCAAATTTTTGTAATCCATTTTTAAAATTATTCAATTGAATTATCTGGTTATTTAATTTATCAAATTTCTCTGAAAGAGTTTTAAAATCAACATCGTTCTTCTTAAAATTTTCAATTTTTTGCTCTAAAATATAAATTCTGTGATTTAAAAAGTTATTGGAGCTATTATTATTTGAGCCAACATTATTTTGAAAATTAGTCACATCAATAACTTTCATAACCAACATCACAGAAATTATAATCAAAATCACAGGTGAACATTTGAAAAGATACATCAAAAATTTATTTTTATATTTTGTTGGAGGATCATACAAATATTGCGTTAGATCTAATTCAGAATCATAGTCAAAATCTTCATTTACCTTCATATTCACATTTTCATCCTCATTTTCTCTATCATTTTCAATTTGAATGTCTGTAAGTTCATTCAAAATCGAATTGTCTTCACCATCTTCAAAATCTTCATCAAAATCATCTTCATAGTCATCATAAATAGATTCTTTTGTTGGTAAATAACTCGGATCCAATGTTTCATCGTCCTCTTCGTCTTCAGTTTCTAAGGTTTTTTTTAAATTATTAATTGTAATCGATTGATTAACCTGTGTATTTAATAACTCTAAGTCGGAAGGTAATAGTACAAAAGTATCCTTGTTAAATATTGGATCGTAAGACAGATCCCCATCTTCGGGAGATGAAAACAACAAAAGTGCCTGCTCCTTCAGTTTGTTCTTCTCTCGATCTGACATTGTGAGAACAATCAACAGTTGTAGAAGCAAAGAAAAAGGTTTATTCTATCAACAAAACATGTTGAAGATTTGATACGCGTTTTATTATTATTACTGTTACTTTATATATTCTATAAAATATAATACAATTCCTATACGGTTGAGTCTTCTCGTGCATTTGTTGAGGAGCTCTTCACTTTAACATCGTCATCTCCCGCCTTTTCTTCCTTTTCTTCCTTCTTTTCCCAAGGTTTCTTTCTTGGCTCTAGTGAACTTTCATCAGCTGCTTCCGGATCTAATAAAGTTTTAGGAATTTGCTTAATGCCAGGAACAGGCTTATTACTGACAATTAATTCCACCAATTGCTCATAATTAGAAGAGTATGGCAAATCCTCTTCTTCGGCTATATTATGCTCTAATGATTCTCTTTCTCTTTTTAACCATTTTTGATAATCATCAATTTCTAAAATATTGCCAGTTTGTGAACAAAAAAAGAATATCTTAGCTTGCAGCTGTAACATTTCCAAATCTTTTGACTTGATTTTACTCGGATCAAAAATGCCATTCGAAAGATCCTTTTTTACTTCCAAATCAGAGTCTGATTGCATCACCAGATATTGCTGATAAACCTGATGTAAACCATTTTGGTAATCCGTATTTGAATCAAAATCGTAGAAATAAAACTGCTTATAAACACTTTCTCTGCTATCCGAACCATCCATCTTTAATATAGACGACAAAATGAATAAATTAATATGCTAAGGACATAAATTTATAAAACATTAAAATGTTGGAAATTATGTGAAATGGAAATGGCAAATTTGCAAAAGCGAAATGTATTTTTTGTCTTCATTAGGAAGTCAATGCAATTTAAACTATTTTACGAACAGAAACGGATCAGTTTTATTAACTTAATCTAAATATATGGTTATAGAATTATACAGGATAAAACAGTACTAAAGTACGGGGATGAAAACGAAACCAAATGATAGGTAAAAATAAAAATAAAAGTTAAATCAAGCATAATCCCCCAACAATATTAATTTATAATTTATAATTTATATTTTGTATTTAATCTATGCTTAGTAAGATCTTTCATCTTCAATATCTTTCTTTTCCAATGGATTATAACGTAGGAATTTTTCAATTAAATCAACATGTGTTAAAACCATTCTTCTACAACAATATCTCTTTAACTTTAATCTATCCAATGCGTCACCTTCTGACATGTTGTCATCTTGTAAATATGAAAGGTAAGTTTCCCACTTGTCTCCAACAACTTTACCGCACGAAAAACATCTAACTGGAATAATCATCTTAACTGTTTCCTATTTCGTTTAAAGTTTAACTTCTTTTCAAAAAAGCTGTTGAAAACTAATTTGTACTGTGATTCTTAAGAAAATTTTCAAACGGAGAAAAATAACAGAAACCTATTTTGGCAGAAAATTTTTTTAATTTTTTTTTCTTTTAATTTTTCAATTTTTCACTTTTTTAATAAAGATTATATTCACTTCCTTTCCCATCAATTACAATTCTGATATATATCTATAGATGTCTTCTGATTGGAAATTATCTTTCAATTCTGGTGGTAGACTGTTACCTAATGCCCATTTGATTTCAAATGATGGTTTATTCTCAATAGCATTTTTTAATTCTCATATTAGAGTTTATTCGATTCAAACAAGATTGCCAATAAAATCAATTAACTTACCATTTGACATATCCGATAAAATTGCAGATACATTTGTTTCACTAAAAAATAAAAATATTGTCTACGTGTTTACAAATGATAACCAGCTCTTTCTAATAAATTGGAAAGAAAACTTAGTGGAACCGATTGTTAATCATTATAACTTGAATATTGATAGGAATACCCACGGTACAGTCAACAAATTTATTAAATTCACTAATACTGATGAAGACGAATTTATCATTATTACTGAAGACTCAAAAAATAATGTTATTCCAAGCACGAAATATTTATTAAAAATTTCTTTATTGAAAGATGATTCAAACTCAAACTTAATTTCATCTTTTGAAAATATTTTATTATTCCAATCTTCAATTAATAGAAATAATATTGTTTTTTTAAATTCCTCAACTCATACGTTATATGTTGCTTCATTTGATGAAGATAATCAATTAATTAAATATACTTTGGCTTATCCACATAAATCAACTATTACAACTTTGGCAATTTCGAGTAATGTGCAAGATCCAATCATTGCATTAGGTACTTCAACAGGTGTCATCCAATTATTATTTGATATTAAAAATGATAGTAGTGTTACCCAACGTTTATTAAAATGGCATATCGATCAAGTCAAGTCTATTTCCTTTAATAACGACGATTCATATTTACTATCAGGTGGTTTGGAAAAAGTTTTAGTCTTTTGGAATTTGGAGAATGAGAAACAGCAATTTTTACCTAGATTTAATGGTCCAATTACTTCAATTTTGTTTAATCATTTGCATTCTGAATTTATTGGAATTACATTATCTTTAGATAATGAGAGTTCAGAATTTCAACACTTAATTCTATCCACAATTGATTTAACTTCAAGAGTTGACATTAATGGTCCAAGACCTTCTTATAATACTTCATTATCGACTTTATTAAAAGATAAGAAGAAAATTTTAAAACAACAAAAAAATGAAACAAATAATAACGAAGAGGAAAATGACAGCAAATTAATTAATAATAACTTCGATAAAGTTAAACATGATTTTAATACAAAATTTAAAATCCATCCAATCAATAAACAGTTATATTTCCCTAATGGTCATTTATTGCAAGTTTATGATTTATTAAAAAATGATCAAATTCAGATAATTTCAGCTGCATCCGCATTACAGGCCGGTAAAGTCAAATCAGAAATTTCAATCAAAGATCCAAAAATTCAAACATTTGAATTTTCTAGTGATGGTAATTGGATGATTACTTATGACACTTTAACAACACCAGAACTAGATAATTTATTGTCATCAAATGATGTTTCACATTCATTAAAATTCTGGAAATTTGATTCAAATTCAAATAATTGGGAGTTATCAACTAAGATCATTGATCCACATGGAAAATCAGTTCCAATTACATCTATCACAAAAGCACCATCGACATTTTTTAAAGGTCATGCGTTTGTTACAACAGATAATAAGGGTGGAGTTCGTCTTTGGAGACCAAGATATCCAAAAGACGTCTACGTTCGTGCATCACAACAATTAAAATCAAACAAGTTACAGCAAACCGCTTGGACATTACGTAAAGTTTATCCAGGTGAAGGCTCAATTGGTAATGATTTGACTAATTGTTATTCAAGTTGGTGTCCAGATGGATCAATTTTAGCAATTGGCATCGGTAATAGTGTTAAATTGATTGATATTGATTCCTTCAATCTAATCTCAATTGATAAGTTAGAATTAAATTTAGAAAGTCGTATAACTGGTTTAAAATGGAGTATTAACGGTGATGTTTTATTAATTACTACAAAATTAAAAATCGTTGCAGTTAATCTTTTAAATGGTGAGTGTATCTGGGGGATTAATTTGCCGGGTTCTGGCAAAAATCTAGATGTGAATTTTGATGGTAATTTAATTGTAATCTCAAATAACTATTATAATGAAACCGGAGATATTAACTGCAGAATTGGTGTTTGGAAAATCGAAGAAAACAATCAAGTTAATTGTATATGGTTAAATGATTGCAAATTTGGTATTTCATCAATTGAATGGTGTGAATCTGTTAATAAGTGGATTCTAGTTGATTTGAATTCAAGATTAGGCGTTTTAAGTAATAGTGGTGATTGGGGTGTTACCATTAAAGATGAAGAAGGTTGGGTTGTTAGTAGTTTGTTAGGTAATGCTAGAGTTTTAGCTGGTGTTAATAAATCTAAGAAAATCAACGAAGAAGAAGATGAAGATATAGAAATTGATCTAGATAACGGAAGAAGAGGATTAGAAGAGACCGTGTTTAATGGTGTTTTAGAAAGTTTAGAAGGATTGAGTGTCGATGTTTTGTTCGACAGAATTATGAAGGTGTTATAGAAATGATCAGTATATACCTATATAAATATTGTTATCACTACCATTATAATCATTATCTACTATCATAGAATTTTTTCTATGGTTGAATTTAATCAAGTTATTCAGTAATGGAAGTAAAATATTGAAGAAATTTCTCAATCTTTTTTTTCACGTCATTAATTTTCAATTTCCTTTAATCATCACTTCGAATTCCAACAACATGGGTTTCGGCAATAAACAGTTTATTTCAAAAAAAGCACAAGAGCAAAAGGCGAAAACTTTTTTTGGTAAATATGAAAGAAGAGTTAAGAAAAACTCCTTTTTATATTTTGGATTACCAATGATGCTATCAGTAGCACTGGGTTCAATTCTTCTTTCTAATTTCACTGCATTACGGTACGAAAGAAGAGATGCCAAGGTTAAAGAATTAGACGAACAGGAATCTTTGAATTTGGCTAACCAAAAGAGAAGAACAGTTAATATTAAAGATGAATATTATAAATTGCAAGGTTTAATAGACGAACACGAAGGCTGGGAGCCTAAAAGAGTGGACAGATTACCAGGTGAATCTGAAAATAAGTGGTAATTCATACTTATAATTATATTCATGGTTATATTTATGATAGTTCCCATGCTTACAGTTACTTATATTTTATAAAATTATGTTGTTTTTTTTTTTGTTTAAAGTTTATGATAATGATGATCTCCGGAAATAAATATTAAACGGCCCTAAAAAATTTTTATTATTTTTTAAAGATTTTTTAAATTTTCACTTTATTTTTCTTTTCGAATAAACAAAGCTTGTTAATATGGTTTCATTTTCCTGTGAAGTCTGTAATGATACTGTTGTTAAAAGAAAGTTACAACAACATCAAAGACAGTGTCATGGTGCTTATTTTACTTGTATAGATTGTTCAAACACTTTCTACGGTAACGATCATCAGTCACACACAAGTTGTATTTCTGAAGCTGAAAAATATGAAAAGGGTTTATATAAAGGTAAAAAGAAAACAACGCAGCAACAATATCAATATAAAAAGCCAGCTGCCATTGCTGCTTCAACAACCAAAGCAAAAGAACCTGAAAAGGGATTGAAAGAAAAAGCAAAGAAGGAATCAGACGAAAAGAAAGAAAAGAAAGGGAAGAGTAATGAATTTGACATTAAAAGATTTATTGAAAAAGAACCGACTTCCTTATACAAGATTTTCAAACAGATTAAAAAAGAAAATTCAAAAATTTCTGACAAATCTGAGTTTTTAAAACTTTTAAAACTTAACGTCAATACTGACGGTACATTTTCAGTTACTTTGTAGAAAATTTTTATAGAAAAATACAGTTAATAAATAATAATAATAGTAATGCATAAAATGAACATTAGTTATTTCTTCTTATTTAAACTTTTAGTCAATTTTAGGTAAAATGCATGTAAACTATCCGAAGGAAATGTTAATTCTCCAACCAAATAATCAGGTAAATGCTTTTTAATAACCTGCACATTTTCTTGCCAATTACCTTGAAAGCTATCCGGTTCATCCCACAGTGGAATATAAGCCAATTCGCCAACAACTTCTTTACTAATAACAATTTTATAAATTAATGTTCCAACCCCACTAATTTGTTTAACTGTGAAACATATTTTTGTTTCATCTTCAATAAATGCAATACAACTTAGTCCACTCAATAATTCAAGAACTTCATTTTTAGTCTTATCATTTTCTTCTGATTCTTTCTTTTCATTAGTTGTCGTCTCCAATTTAAGTTTTAGATCATTAATTTCACTCAGTAAATCGGTTTCTACATTTCTATAATTATCTAATGATTGATTTAATTTAGCCAGTTTTTGTTCATTTTTTTTAACTAAATCTTTGCTTTGGCGTCCGCTTAAAATGTTCTCTTTTTTCAACTCTTTAATACGATCTCTTAATTTTTTATTTTCTTTGGTCAAATTATTTATTAATGTATCTGACGTTCGTATTTTATTGGATGAAATTCTACGATAGTCAACAAATTCTTTAGGTAATGAATTGTCTACGTCACGTAAAAGTTCAGTTAATCCACTGATTGAACGTTTAGAGAATAAATTTGATATTTGTCCACTCGATGGTAATGAATTTTTAGAATTCGGAGATTGTGAGTGGTTTGAAGATTGATGAAGTTGATGAAGTTGATAAGATTGCTCTATTTGTGAATGTGGAACAGTATTAACTCCGGCATCTATATCTGATTCAATCTCCGTCCCTTTATCTGATTCATTCTGATTTAAAAGCTCGATGTTTGAGGTCACTATGGACCCAATGTTTTGTAAATTAGTGTCAGTAAGTATGGATTTACCGTGAGTATTTGAGTTTTGTTGTTTGTGTAAGTCTGACCGTATTCCAGCGGTTGAATCTGAAGAAATATCGAGTTGTCTCGATTCTGATTCATCTTCTGCTATCATTTTTTCACTAGACTGTTTTACAACTTCCTTTTCAATTTCCTGCTCAATTTCCTTTTCAATTGAATTACATGTTTCTAGTGCTCCTCTTTCTTTAAAAACTTCTAGGGATTGTGATAGTGATGGTGGTTGTGGTTCAGGTTGAAATCCAAATTGGAAATCAAGTCCAGTTTCCGTGTTGTTATTCAAATTAGCATTCAATCTTCTGGCCAGTTTTCTTTTTTTTAGTGCTGCACTATCACTAGTTGACCGTCTTTTCAATACTACTCTTTCTTTTGGAGGCATATTAAATATAAATGGTTATTGTTTAATTCAGGAATCAAGCAAACAACTAAAATACATGTTGTGACATTTTTTTTTTAATCAAATAACCGCGTTTTGTGATCTTTTGAATTTTAGCCTTTATCAAATATATGATTACAATGAAGTATATATAAAATTAAACTAAAATCGGCATACGCGAGAAAACTTTAATTTAAAATTATTACAAATTGTATGTTGGAAATTACCATGGATCGTTCCACCATGCTTCGGTGATCAGGCCATCTTGAGATTTCACCTTAATGATAAATCCAATAGAAGCTGAAATTGCAGCAGACAAAGATAGTTGTTTGGGGACATTGGATGCATATAAGGCATCATCTCTATGCATGATATCTCTATACAATTCATATATAATTCTAAACCAAAATAAAATAATACCGACAACAAACAATCCTAATGGTGGATTGATGAAAAATGAAGCAAATAACAACCCTAAATTATAAAACAAATGGATCTCTAATACAATATAATGCCAAAAAGCCCTATATAAATAAAATGGATATCCTGATAAAAAATCACAGAATTTATAAAACGTAGATCCGGCTTCACCATCTCCAGGTTTAAAATAGCTTAGTACTTTCAAACGATACTTATCGACATTATGCTGCGGTGGCTCCATTGATTGCGAAATCATTTGCAAAGCATTAGTAACTTCTCTATCTCTAACTTCTTTTTCATCAGCTGTTTCAAATCGAACATTTCCCTGTCCTGCTACGCTTGGGCTAATAGCATCGGAAAATGTTGTTTGTTGAAAAGTAGATGCATTATGGTTACCTAAGTTTGAATATCGCTTTTTGTTCTGATTAAATTCTTTCAGAGGAATATCTCTTGGTTTTCTTGTCGTGTTAAAATGAGCATAGGGAAAAGCTTCATTTTCACCGTCTTCGTTATCGTACCCATTAAATAAATTTGACAATTTGGAATCCTTTTTGTCCAAGTTCTTTTTGTTGAAATCCATTTTGCTCGAATCCATTTTTTTCGACGCCAACACATAATTCTTATAATTAACTGGATCTGATTTTGAAGTTAATGGAAATTTGTCGTGACGACACGTCAAAGACGAGGAAACAGGCTTAAGTATGTGCCGATTTAGAGGTAAATTTTTTGAAATTTTGTCTGAAGTATTGCCAAATGCTGATTCTTTATGGGCCATATTTGCTTCTAGTTGTCAGTGTTAAAGTTTACAATTTACCACCAGCTTTAAACAGAATTCACAGTAGCAGAAAACAAAAATAAAAGGCTTCGATTCATGTAAAGGGCTCCAGGGGCTTACCGAAACGGGAAATTCCAACTATGCGGCCGCAATATTGACATTTTTAGCGTAAATATTGCGCCCATTTCGCAGTGGAGTCTTTTTTTTCTGTGTTGTTATTTGATTTTCCATATTTCTTCTGTCTCGTGTTTATTTTTATTGTTATTCGATACTCGTTATTTGATAATCGATAATTGTTTATTGTTGACTTCCTTCGCCTGTGCTTTTCCATTAACGTTCCATATATCACACAATAATGACATTTTTTATGAATCCACGACAACGCCAAAGACTAAGGAGATACATAGTATTGTGTCTTTTGCTTAGTCTAGTGTATTACTTCTGGCCAGTGGAACAAATTGAACAGATTTCAGATACTTTGACAACAGATCAACTGAAAAACGATTACTTGGAAGAAATTTTAAATCCTTCCAAGTCCAAAAATAACGACAATAATAACGGTGATGATTCCGATGAAGTTATTTATAATACAGAATCTGATCCTCAGAAGGTGAATTTCAATCCAGATTCAAAGGATCTTGACGTTCCAACAGTTATTAATTTGGAGAATGTCAACAAAGCTTTGAATAGCTTACAACTAAAACCATTATCAGACAATCAAAAACCAGTAACAGGGAAAGTTGATGTTTTATCAGATACCATAACAGAAATTGATTACACACCAATTTCAAAACTTACAGCCTTTATTGGTAACAAAGATGAGAATAAAAGTACCGATTACTACTCAGATTTAACTTGTCAGGATATCACTTATGAACCAAAGAATGTAAACAGACAGATATTATATTCCGAGCCTATAATTTTAGAAGATGATATGATTGAGATTAGAAGACATTTAATGAATTCAAAATATAAATATGCTGTTACAGAAATTGATAAAGAGTCAGCCGGTGACGATTTAATTTCAGATATTTCTCATTGGTATAGAACTTCAGGTTCTTCAATTTGGTTACCAGATGAACAATTGCATATAATGGTTTCCACAGTAATGTATGCGCCGATTGATAAATCTGATCCAATAATTTCTTTTATTAGACTACAGTTATTTGACTCAAATTGGAAAGAAGTTAAGAATAGAAGAATAAGATACTCAGAATTGACCGAAAAAGATATAGATACCGTTTTGAGAGATTATACTAAAAATAAAGAAGATTCAACTTTGGATAGAATATCAATTAAATTCCCATCTTTTTTGAACATTCCAATTGATATTAAATCTGCAAAGAAAAATCTCGGACCTGAAGATCCAAGGATTATTTATAAAGATGGTGAGTATTCTTCAGAACCTATTATTATTTTCAATATGGCAACAGGTAAAGATAAGCGTAATATGTTTGCAATTTTTCCTTTCCGTAAACCAACTGGCGCTGACTATGAACATTCATTATTGAAATTTAAGAATGTTGGTAACCAAGCCTTGACCACCCTGAAAACAGAAAAAAACTGGACACCATTTTTTGATAGCTTTAAAATTGGGGATTCTGTTCGTTCAAGGGGTAACATTCATTTCATTTATACAATGGATCCTCTGGTTATTTTAAGATGTTCATTAGATTCTGGTAAATGTACTAAATTACAAGATAATATTTATTATTCAACATTTGCTAAGAAGTCTGAAGCCTTTATTCGTGGTGGTACATCTTTTACTCCAATTCCAAGACAAATTGTTCAAACTTTAAATGATGGCGATTACCAGAAACGTTTACAAATGTGGATTGGATTCCCGAAAGTTTTAATCAAAGATACTCCTTGTAAATCAAATTTTTATAGACCATCGTTGGCATTATTGATTAAGGAAGATGGGCTTTTCCGTATGGAATTAATAACCTCACCTCTAGATTTTCAATTACCCGTTTCAAAAGAATGTGATTCAAAAAAATCTTCAGTTTTGGCTCCAAATGGTATAGCAATGTGGGATATTACTACAACAGATATTAAAGAAAAGGGTGACCTAGTACCATTATTTAAAGACTATTTAGGTTTAATGGTGGGTGAACGAGATGAAAATGTTGAAATTGTTTTCCTTAAAAATGTTTTAAATTATGTTATGGGTGTTTATTCTGAGGGAAAATACATGCTGGGAGAATACGATTTAGAAGGTGGTGTTATGGAAAGAACAAGGAAAGTTGCTGAATGTGGTTTGGGTAGTGCTATTAATTACGCTTCTGGAATGGGCGATGGCTCTACTGGAGGAAATATCCAGAAAGAAATTGATAAATAATAATATCAGCATCCATTGGTACACCAATTACATAGATAGGTTATTTATTTTTTTTTGTGTTCTGTATTTTCATTAATTATATTAAATCTACATACTTTATATGACTAAATAATGCGCTTTTATTGGCCAAAAATTAGAAAACGGCTGTCTAAATCAGGTGCACAGGTGTGTGTAAAATCAGTCATCAAGTCTGAAATTTTTCACTTCTTTTGAAAGGTTAAGAGACTAAGGCATGCTTTCACATTTTTCCTGCATTTATATTCAGTAGCATTAAACAACATTACTTTGATAATGAGTGCAATTTTAAGATCTACCAGATCATTTTCTACCACTTCTGTGGCTGCAACAAAGACTAAGTTCAATAAATACTCGGCTATTATCACTCAACCAAAATCAAATGGTGCATCTCAAGCTATGCTTTATGCAACTGGATTCAAAGAAGAGGATTTTTCTAAAGCTCAAGTCGGTGTTGGATCCTGTTGGTGGTCAGGTAACCCATGTAACATGAATTTGTTAGAATTAAATAACATTTGTACTGAATCTGTTGAAAAAGCTGGTTTGAAAGGTATGCAATTCAATACCATTGGTGTTTCTGATGGTATTTCAATGGGTACTACGGGTATGAGATACTCTCTGCAATCTCGTGAAGTCATTGCAGACTCCTTTGAAACTATTATGATGGCTCAACATTATGATGCTAACATTGGTATTCCATCATGTGATAAAAATATGCCAGGTGTTTTAATGGGTTTTGCTAGACACAATAGACCTTCTATTATGGTTTATGGTGGTACTATCTTACCTGGTTCAGGTACTTGTGCAGGTGTTCCAGAAACTTTGGATGTTGTTTCTGCTTTCCAATCTTATGGACAATATTTATCTCACGAAATTGATGAAGAACAAAGAGAGGATATTATTAAGCATGCCTGTCCAGGCCCGGGCTCCTGTGGTGGTATGTATACCGCTAACACTATGGCATCTGCTGCTGAAGTTATGGGTATGTCTTTACCATACTCTTCATCATCTCCAGCCGTTTCTGAAGAAAAAATGAACGAATGTAAAAATATTGGTCAAGCTATGAGAAATTTGATTGAACTAGATATAAAACCAAGAGATATTCTAACAAGATCAGCTTTTGAAAATGCTATTAGATATATCATTACAACTGGTGGTTCAACCAACTCTGTGTTACATTTGATCGCTATTGCTCATACCGCTGGTATTAAATTAACCGTTGATGATTTCCAAAAACTTTCAGATGATACACCATTATTGGGTGATTTTAAGCCATCCGGTAAGTATGTTATGGCTGATTTACAAAAATTCGGTGGTACTCCAGCTGTCATGAAATACCTGTTAAAAGAAGGTTTATTGGACGGTAGTACCATTACTGTTACAGGTAAGACTTTGAAACAAAACTTGGAGGATTTACCAGCTTTACCAGAAAAGCAAGATATTATGAGACCAATGTCAAACCCAATAAAGAAGACTGGTCATTTACAAATTTTGAAAGGTTCTTTAGCCCCAGAAGGTTCTGTTGCTAAGATTACCGGTAAAGAGGGTACCAAATTTGCAGGTAAGGCAAGAGTTTTTGATGAAGAAGAATTCTTTATCAAGGCTTTAGAAAACGGTGAAATTAAGAAAGGTGAAAAAACTGTTGTTGTTATTAGATATCAAGGTCCAAAAGGTGGTCCTGGTATGCCAGAGATGTTAAAGCCATCTTCTGCATTAATGGGATACGGTTTGGGTAAAGATTGTGCATTATTAACTGACGGTAGATTTTCTGGTGGTTCTCATGGTTTCTTAATTGGTCATATTGTTCCAGAAGCGTTTGAGGGTGGTCCAATCGGTTTAGTTAGAGATGGTGACGAAATTTCTATTGATGTTGATCAAAATACTATTAACCTTTTAGTTTCTGATGAAGAAATGGCTGCTAGAAAGAAGACATGGACTAAACCAGCTTTAAAATACACTAGAGGTACTTTATTCAAATACGGTAAATTAGTTGCCGATGCTTCTAAGGGTGCCGTTTTAGATTACGATGATGCTGATAACTAAATCTGTTAGTAAGTGAAAATACACAGAATTTATATCATGTTCCATTGAATGAACTATAAAAAACTCTTATCATACATTTTTACTATTATTCTTTGCTTCTTTTCGCATTCTTTTATAAATATTTAAATATCCTTTCGAAAGGATTCCGTTAATACAGTTATATTTCATCTATAATAATTCTATTTGTGCATTTGTAAATCTTCAATTTCATTATTGACGCTAGTCATACCAGTAATATGATTCCAGACAGATCCGCAAATGTAACAAACAGCACCTCCCCCTACAACCCAAAACATTTTATTTTTAACAATAAGATCAAAACCAATAAAAATTGGACCGATTTTCCAACTTTTGTCGTCTATTTGAACACCTTTAACTGTTTTTGTATTTAAATCTAATTCAACTATGGTATCTTTTTGGCCAAAAGTTTTATAACCAACACCACCAATAACTTCTAGTTTACTGTTAATCAAGATACATTTAGCACCATATCTACCTAAATAGTTGTCTTTGAAAACTTCTTCAACTTGAACAATTTTGTTTTGAAAATCAATTTTGAACTCATAAAGAGTATCATTAAATCTAAACGTTTCACCGACTATTAAACCACCAACAATATAACCTTTCTTGGATATATCATCCCAAACAATACAACAACTTTCTAAACCAGGTATGTTTCCGGAAATACTTAACTCAAACCATTCATCACGTTCAATATCGTAATATATAAAACATTCACCATTTAGACCACCAAAGACGAGAACTTTACCATCAATATAACATGAAGCATGCTTCACTCTACCTTCAGGCAAATCTTTTAATCTTTGCCATTCATAAGTGGATTCATTGACAGGTGATAACTTCCAAAATTCAGATAATCCAACTCCCGGTATTTTTCTGCCACCAATTAGATATCCCACGTTATCATTACTGACACCAACAGAAGAAACTTTGGGTTTAAAATCATCAGGAGTAATTATATTGACAGGTTCATCGCTTGATGTGAATAGCTGTAAAGTTGTGGAAAGCCTTGTTTGAAATGTTCCACATGTTATTAAATATGCATCAAGAGAAAAAGCTGTATGGAATTTACGATTAATTTGCCTATCTGGTTCTGTCAATTGAACGTTAAATTTAAACAAGAATTCCGAATTGATTGGCTTAGTAAATAATATAGTCTCTTTTTTCCTATAAAAATTAAACTCACTTTGATTTGTAGCATGCAAATTAATATAATGCTGCCCAAACAAAACAAATTCTTCCCATTCATCAAAAGCTTCAACTGATGAAACTTTCTTCTTGGTGTCATCCGAGACTAAAAACCAGCAATCCATTAAGTTACGTGCATATATATTTTGGTATCCTTGTTTATTAAATCTTTCTATTTGTGTATCGATAGTAGGGTATGTATGCACACAAAGTAAGGGGGCGGCCATTTTATTGAAATGCTTAATCATTTTACGAGCAAATGGATGACTTGGACCGACAGGTAAGAGTTGTTCAAGAATTAAAAAATGTGAATTTGAAAATGTTGAAGATGTTTTAATAATTGGATCTGCAGTTTCAGGAGTCATATAAGCCAGTGAAACTTCGGCAATAAAAATATTTGTAGTTTTGGGATCATCTGCTTTGAACGATGCCAACTGTCTACGATAAAGAGATTGATTTGTTAAGTCACACCCAACTGCAGTATATCTTTCCGTGCAAAATCGAACTCCTGGAATCGTGGATGTAAATGGATCTCCCGTAATGCTGGTAAGTTCAGGCGAATTTTCAACCATTTGAGATTTACAATCAATTAAATCTGGAAAATCAATATCAATGCAAAAAAGTTCATGCGATTTAATTTTTGGATCATCGAGTAGTTGGAACGGTAGTGGATCATAACCACAACCTAAATTAACTATATTAATTCTTTGGTCGGATGGTTGTTGAGAAATAATCTTTTCAATGTCCATACGAATAGATTTCATACGGAGCCAATAGGCTCTATTAACTAGTGGAGATCTTCTTGGAGATTTTTTAACAAAATGAGAAAAGTAGTGTGTATTCGTGCCGTCAACTAGTTTTGAATAAAGTATTTCTACTGATCTCTTGGAAACGATTGATGAATCGTTGGTACCTTGGACAAACAAATCATGAACTTGTTTTTTAGAAACCGGTTTTTTTTCCTTACTTTGTTTTTTCTTTTGACTTTGTTTTGATGTAATTGCTGAGTATAATAAATCTTTAGACATATTTTTCCACTAAACTAGTAAACTAGTAAACAAGCAAATTAAGGAACAAATTATTCTATTTTAAGTGTTTCAAACATATCAAAGCCATCATAAATAATACAAAAAGTAAAAAAAAGTGAAAAAAAAAAAAAAAATTTGGGTTGGCAGCAGTACAAGGCTGTGAAGATAAACGATTGACTTTTTTTTTCTGAATTGATTTTTATAACAACTATTTGATAACAAAACTAAACAATAGGACATGATAAATCAAGAGGGGGATACAACTGGAGATCAGCATACAGCAAGTAATGAATCTCAGGACACATTATCTGGGAAAGAAGAAGAAACGGGGTTTCCACATGAACAACAACCACAACAGGCTCAGCAGCTTCCAGCACCTGAATTACAGGTGACCACTAAACCAAGGAAAATAGGTTTAACTAAATATACGATTTATGTTACTAATCAAAGAATGTATATTGTTGGCAGTAATCTTCGAGAAACAGTTTTTAGAATTTTAGAAATCGATCTGACGTCCTATGATAAGTTAATAATAATGGAAGATAACGTGTATTTTACAAGAAACGAAATTATGGATGTTTTAAACGGCTTAGAAGAAACTAGTGAAGGCGGGTTGACTAAAAAAATTACAGCTGTAGGTTTACTAGGGTTCATTAAATTTACTAAATATTATTATTTACTGGTTGTTATAAAAAGAAGACCCATTGCAGTTTTAGGTGGCTACGAAATTTACCATATCGATGAAACGGAACTAATTCCAGTTACAAATAATCCTAAAAAAGCTGACAGAAATTCGGAAGAGGCTAGATATGTCCAAACATTTTTAAACATTGATTTAAATAAAACATTTTACTATAGTTATAGTTATGATTTAACAAATTCATTACAAACAAATATGGTTAGAAATAAATTAGAATCGCTTGGAATAAATGATAATTTGGAGATGAATAAAGTATCACAATTTAATAAAAGGTTTGTTTGGAATTCCGCTTTACTAAAACCAGTTTTTCAATCTTCATTTGATCGAGTTTACGATTGGTTCCAAGCAATAATTCATGGATTCATTGATCAAGTTAAAATATCAATTTTTGATGTTCAAGTTTATGTCACCTTAATTGCAAGAAGATCACATCATTTCGCCGGTGCAAGATTTTTTAAAAGAGGTGTTAATGATGTTGGTGATGTTGCAAATGAAGTTGAAACTGAACAGATTGTTTGCGATCTTTTAACATCTTCATTTCATGATCCTGCAGCTGGATTTTATAACAACCCACGATATACATCATTTGTCCAACATCGTGGATCAATACCATTATCGTGGTCACAAGCAACGGCGCCAAATATTAGAATGACAAAACCACCAATCGAAATTGATGTTGTTGACCCATTTTATTCAAAATCTGCCATTCATTTTGATGATTTATTTCAAAGATATGGTACGCCAATTCAAGTTCTTAATCTTATCAAGCAACGAGAGAAAACACCACGTGAAACAAAACTTTTAGATGCATTTCAGGAATGCATTAATTACCTTAATCAATTTTTACCAAAGGACAAAAATATTCAGTATACAGCGTGGGATATGTCAAGAGCCTCAAAATCCCGTGGACAAGACGTTATTGAATGGCTAGAAAATTATAGTGAACAGACCCTTCAAACTACGGGATTCTTCCATAACGGTAAAACAATTTTGGATACGAAGCTTCAACAGGGTATTTGTCGTACAAATTGTGTTGATTGTCTTGATAGGACGAATACAGCACAATTTGTCATAGGTAAAAGAGCATTGGGCCACCAATTATATGCATTAGGATTAATTGAAGAAAAATACTTGGAATATGATAGTGATGTTACAAATATTTTGACAGAAATGTTTCATGATCATGGAGATACCATTGCACTACAGTATGGTGGATCACATTTAGTTAACACACTACAAACATATCGTAAGATTAATCAATGGACATCACATTCAAGGGACATAATTGAATCCGTTAAAAGATTTTATAGTAATTCATTCATGGATGCACAAAGGCAGGAAGCAATTAATTTATTTTTAGGAAATTACGTTTACGAAAAAGGAATTCCAATGTTATGGGAATTAAATACAGATTATTATTTACATAATAAAGAGAGTAATACTAATATTAGCGGTAAAATATCCTATACACATTGGTACTCTGATAAAAATCTAAGTAATGAAAAGAAAAATTTAGATGGATTATATCTAAAGTTGAATAAGGATAATTTTTTTTCAAACTTGCAAAAAAAGGGTTTAATTATAATTAAAATTGAACCTTATACAGGATGTTTTGAAAATTATTGGAATGAAAAATATTCATCAAGAGATCTAATTTCATTTAATGAATTATTTGAGTTTAAAATGAATTCTACGATGCAATATGGAATTAATTCTGAACAGAAGATAAATAGTGGGATTAAAAATGAAGTTTCGCCAAACGCATTTAATTTTCCCTTCATATTAACTGGTAAGAATGAAATTAAAAACAATAAAGAAGCTAATGATAATGATACTGAAAGTAACTATAGTTTAAAGACAAGTATAAGTACAAATACCGGGTTAAATAATAATAATTTCAGTGAAAGCACTGAAAAATATTTTTCTCCATTTAAATCAAGAAAACCACACAGGGAACTAAAATTTCAATATGTCTATAAGGGTAAGATTGAAAAAGAGAAAGAAAGCAAGGCGTACTCAGAATTTAAGAGGTTTGGCGAAAATGATGAAAAAAGGTTTACTGAATTTGAAAATGAAAATGAAAAGGAAGAAGCATTAAAATTCAGCATATTACAAGTGAAAAATTTTAAAATAATTCAAAAACGTATGGACAATATTTTAATGATAACCAAAAAGAAAATTGTTAAAGAGGAGAAACAAACTATTAATAGTTTACCAATTATTGATATAAAAAACATTGGCATTTTGAACGATGAATATGAAATTAATGATTTTAATAAAACAGTGATTGACATGAGAGAGGATGTGAAGGATGATGCCGATGAAGATACTGAAAGTATTTATAATTTGATGAAAGATAATTACGGTAGTGGTTTGCCGACTGTTGATAAGTATGAAATTAAGTTTTACAATGAATCAGTTAACATTGAACATAAACTGAAAGTGGTGAACCATGATAGTATATATCTTAATGAGCATATAAATGAGATGGTACATGAATACTCAAACATTATATCGCCAGCAATTTCAAATAAAGATTTGGAACTGTATAAAAGGATGGCCAAAGGAATAGAAGAAATTGTCTCCAATACTGACAACGGGGAAACTGATATTATTTTACCAAAATTTGACAGGAACCTCAAGAGCAAGGGTATTCAAAATATAAATATGGGAAGTGATATTCCGAATTCCACAATAATTTCACATCCAGACGATTATTTTAGCTTTAGTCAATTAAATACAGGATTACGGCGGTCACTATCGATGTATAGCGTCGGAGGATTACAAAGTGTAGAAAACTCAACGTCTCCAAATAATCTTACGAATTAATTAATCAAATTATCTATTATATATATCTATCTATATCATCATTGTTACTATTTAAATTTTTTGAAAATTTCATCAACTAACTTTGATATTTCATCACTTTTACAATTTTCTGAATTTTTAATTGCATTCACACAAGCTAAGGTTAACTTGGTATTATCAGTTTTAATCCAAATTTTACCATTTACACCAATTGCAATTTCAAATTTACATTTTGAAACTAATTTATTTAAAATCAAGGCATTCGGATTAAATAGTAAAAATCTGGCATAGGCCAAAGTAATATTGAAACAGTAACCATCAGATAAAAGCCCGAATCCACCATCTTTACCAGTTATTGGATCAACACAACTCAATTCGACTTCAACTGATTTATCGGTGGAATTAACTCTGGCAAAAACTAAGTCATTTACCTTCAAATGTGGCTTATTCTTTTTTGATGCATTAGGGAATGAATATTGATTTAATAAAACTGTCGAACTAAAGTTATTCAAAGAAACACGATAATAATCACCAAATGTGCCAACTATTATACCAATTATAAAATCTCCAATTTGCGGTATATAACGTTTTGAATTTGATTCAACATAGTATAGTAATTCATCTTTCTTTTTCTCTTTGGCTATTAGTATTCCTGACGTAGTCGGTTGTAAGACTGAATTGTTTTCCTTTGAAGATCTTAAATTTGGACCTAAAGTTATTTCGCTTGAGTTTAAATTATTTAGGCTAATTTCATCTCCCGGAAGGACTAAATTTAAAGATGCCATTGCAGGTACAGGGTATATGTGTATATATATATATATATATATATATGTATACGATTAATGCTAAATAAGCATATACTAGAAATATAAGAAAAATAATATTTAAAATTTAAATTTTCAATACATTTTGTGGCTGGTGAACTCAAAAAATTCAAAAAAAAGCGCGAGTCACGTGAAATAATGTAATTGTTGTGGCGGTTAACACATTTGTCAGCATTCACCACAATGGTTGAGAAAATCAGCGTGAAAAGCAGTTTAAACAGAGAAATTTGCTGGTAAAACGATGGGGTAACAGGTCAGAAGACAATAAGATGAAGTGTGTTATGATAACTGATATATATATTATCATATATCTCAATAATTCACTTTAGTAGACAAGTTTTCTATGGTTTGGGCAGAAAAACAGAAAACAGCCTGCTCCAAAACTGGGAAAAAATTCCTCCGAAATGGGAACGCACAGATCTACAGCACTGAGTTTCCAACATCAGCGCTGATATATAAAGGAAAGTAAAGCAAAAAATTTTAGAATACTTTATCCTTGTCTGCTCATTGACTTGCTGATAAGCGTTTGTCTTATTTATATAGAACAATAATAACATATTATTCATATATATAGTTTATCAAAATGGGATTATTATCGTTGGGCACTCCACTTCATTGGAATGAATCGAAAAAATACTCTGAACATGTTAGAGATAATGGAATTATTCAACTACTGAACAGCTTTAAAGCAGCTAAGGGCCGTAAAAATGATAAGTTTTATTGGGGTGATGAAATTGAGTATATGCTGATTAAAATTGATGATGAAAACAAAAATACACGACTAGCAATTGGAGAAGATCAAATCTTAGATTTGCTAGGAGAGGAAGGCTTGGAGCATCATCTTGCAACAGAGAATGATATATTATTCCATCCAGAGTATGGTAGATATATGTTAGAAGCAACACCATTGAAACCATACGATGGAGAAAGTTTAGGTGATTTTTTAAAAGTTGAAGGAAACATGTCAATTAGAAGGAAAATTGCAATTACAAAAACTAATGATAAATCAATTATACCTTTAACATTAACAACGTATCCAAGAATGGGTGTTGAAGATTTTTGTTATCCATCTGTTAAAACAAATGGATCGTCATCAAAATCGTTATTTTTACCAGACGAAATTATCAACAAACATGTCAGATTTCCAACTTTAACTGCAAATATTAGACGTAGAAGAGGTGCAAAAGTTTCCATTAATATTCCTCTATTTAAAGACGTAAACACTCGTAAAGATAGTGAGGTTGATCCTACTATTCCCAAAAGAGACTTATTCCCATTCTCTGATAATGAAGCATTTCAAGGAGCTGCGAGACCCGGACATATTTATATGGATTCAATGGGTTTTGGAATGGGATCATCCTGTTTGCAAGTTACAATGCAGGCAAAAGACATTTTTGAAGCAAGATTTCTTTATGATTCGTTGATTAATATCGCACCGTTAATGCTATCAGTTACATCTGCTGCACCAATATTTAGAGGGCAATTAGCAGATCAAGATGTTAGATGGAATGTGATCTCAAACTCTGTTGATGATAGAACACCATTTGAAAGAAGTGAGAATCCACTACCAAATCACTTTGAAATGGGTGGTATAACAGATTTAAAAGCTCAAGGAAATTTACAAAGAATTCCGAAGCCAAGATATGATTCTGTTGATCAGTATCTAGGAGACTTAATTGATGAAGACGGGAATGAAGTTTTAAATGAAAAATTCGGTTATTTTAAGGAAAAATATAATGATATTTACTCACCTATTAATGAAAAAGTTTTTAAAATTTTAAAATCAAACGGATTTGATAATCAATTATCAAAACATTTTGCACACTTATTTATACGTGATCCAATTGTTATTTTTTCTGAAAGTATCACCCAAAATAATGAAACTGAAATGGACCATTTTGAAAACATTCAATCTACAAATTGGCAAACCTTAAGATTTAAAGTTCCTACTCAATCTGCTACACCGAATGAAAAAAATGCTCCTGGATGGAGAGTTGAATTACGTCCAATGGAAATATCTATAACAGATTTTGAGAATGCAGCTTATTCGGTTTTTTCAATTTTGCTGTCAAAGGCAATCTTAAAGTATAAACCAAATTTTTACCTACCGATTTCATTTGTTGAAGAGAACATGCATAAATCACATAAAAGGGATTCTACAATTAAAGAAAAATTTAATTTCCGTATAAATATAAATGATTCAAATGATCCAATAATTGAACAATTGACATTAAATGAGATTTTTAATGGTTGTCCAAAGTTTGAAGGTGGACTAATTTCTCTAGTTAAGAAAATAGCTAAAGAAGACTTTGAAGATTCAAATGAAGAATTAATTTTAAAATTAGATGGGTACCTAGAATTAATTTCTAAAAGAGCCAGCGGTGAAATCAAAACAACTGCAAAATTTATACGTGAATTCGTTTCAAACCATAAAGATTACAAAAAAGATAGTATGGTGAGTGATTTAATTGTTTATGATTTATGCAGTTTTGCTAAAAAGTTAAGTAATTATGATCATGATTCAATTAAACTATTTTTTGGTGATGAGTTATCAAGTTGGATGATTGAAAATGGTTATTAAAGTATTTAATTATAGAATTATAGAATTATATAATAGAAGTATAAATATAGACATTCACGAATTTAAGAGAGAAAATGATTGTGCAAAAGTGGGAATTTTCAAATCTTTCAAAAAATTTAATATATATTCAGTGTTGTCGATGTTGTCGATGTTTTCATTATCATTATCTTTATTAAATTCGGTATTCTTAATGATCGTAAATGTTTGAAAATTAATAAAAATTGGTTTCAATAACTGGAAATCAATAAGATTTGCAAATGGTATGAAAATAATAACAGAATTTCTAATTAATTTTGAAATCTTATTAGTTGACTGAATTTCAATTAATTGTACGGATTCAGGTAAATTTTTCAATATTGATATTTCAGAAGAATTAACCGATTTAATTTTAATATTAAAATCGAATTTTTTATAATTATCATTAAATTTGATTAAGTCACTTAAATTTCTAAAAATTGATTCTACAATTAAAAGATCTTGAAAATTAAATGACATAAATGCAAAAGAAACTCCATTTAATGAGTCAAGTAAAAAAATATTAGCTTCCTCAATATAATCAAAATCCAATGGTTTATAAAATTCATTCTCAAGTTGGCCTTCGTTTAGATAATAATACCTTGGTGTTAACTTTAACTGTTTAATTTTATTCTGAATTTTTAATTTTTTATAACGCTCAATTTTGTATTTATCATTAATTTTATCATATCTTTCGACTGAATTTTTGAAAATTGTCGATCTAAAAGCTTCTTTTTCAAATTTAACATTATCTAATTTCAAAAGTAATCTATTTTTTTCGATTTTGGTACTCTCATTTTCCAGTTTTATCTTGACTTTAAGTTTATTTAGATTAATTAGTTCAACTAATTCATTAATTTCAGTTTTCAAACTATTTATTTTCAAATTATTCAAATCATTTAACTCAATTAGTTTGTTATTATTGACATTGTTTACAAAATTAATTTTTGAATCAAAATTAACCATATTTAGGCTTAATTTTTCCTCAAGGCTTAATTTTTCAGCAATTAAATTATTGATTCTAGTATCAAAATTATTAAAATGAATTAAATTAGAGGCTTTATCATCCTTGTTATTTAGATTTTTGATGAATAATTTCTTGTTCTCATTGAACTTCAGTAATAATTTTTCCATCTTCAGACTAAAATTTTCTTTCTTTTTCTCAATATTTGAGTTTAGTTTCCTATTTTTCACTAATATTGAATTTTTAATGAAGATTAGACCGTTTCTATAATCGATTATCAAATCAAGTATATTTTTTTTCTTTGACATCAATTTCTTGAAGCTAAGATTCAAATTGTTCAATTGGTCAATTGTTAAGTCTATCATTTTATTTATCTTTTTTAATTCTAGTCTTTCAACATCTAGATCATTACTCAAATAGGACTCGATTTCATTAAAATAATCATCCAACTTGTTCAGTTTAGTTGGCGAGACCGGTATCTTTGTGGGTTTTGCGGGTTTTGTAGGTGAGTTATTCAACGAAGTAAGATTATTTGATGGTTTTGGAATCAAGGACTTTCTTTTATTGGGTGTTGTTGACATGTTTGTGTGGAAAAGAGGTAGATCAAAAAAATTAAGAAAATTAATTCCTAATATAGCATAATATAGTAGGCATGTATGGTATGTATGATATGAACGATATGTATGTTATATAAACATTTATATTGGTCTTCGTGAAGATTATACAATATGATGGATCATTAAAGAAAAGGAAAGAAAGGGAATAGAAAAGTAAACAAAAAAGGGATCAACAAAAAAAAAGGGATCAAAATGCGTATTATATTTATATATATATAAATAACTTATATAAAAAATATATAGAGAAAGATGTGATAAAAATCAATCAATTTTTTCAATTTTCTCACTTTTTGTGCCAAAATTTCTGAAGAAATAATAAATTATTTTCCTTTTGTAAATTATATATGAACAACCTGAATACATTAAAATGGCCGCCTTCAAGTAGATTTTAATTTTATCGTCGTACTCAGTCAACTCTGGATAGTAGGAACCGAATATTAACGAGTTAAACAGTAGTGCGACTTCAGAAATCGTGATAATTGGTGTTAAAACTGTGAATGTTAGTTTTTTCAACACCGATAGCAACCTGCCAGTGCTATTGAATAGCTTGACTTTTTGGAAACTGTAGAACCACTTAACGATCTCTTTGTTCGATTGCGTAAAGATTAGTACTGAAAATGAGATATTTCTGGTTATTTTGGGATAATTCAAAATGATAAATATCAGGTTCAGTCTTTCGAAGACATTAACAAGTAAAACGAACGAATTCGGCTTCACAAACGACGAGCTGGCAGTCGTATTGCTCGGTAGAAACCGAAATATCGTGATATAGTTGAAAACCTCCACCAGAATGGTAGAACCTAGCACAACCAAGTAGAAATCCGTGATGCCCCCTGGCAAAAACCGAGTTCCTGTCAATGGGAAGAGAATCAAGAACCTGACTAAAACAAAGAGCCATGCAAATGTCACAGCCAGATTCGAGACTAGAAAGTATTTTTGTGTGTTATTGTAGATTGGTGTCTTCATTCTGTCGATGAACTGGTTAAACAGTGAAATAGTAATATAATAAACCACTCCAGTTGTTAAATACTGAAATTACTGAAAAATACAACGCGTACCTACGTAGCATAAACAAAATATTTGAATATCCGATTACGTAATCACACGCTAAATGCCGCATTCGCCTGTTATTTTGATAGTGTGACAGAGGAAATTCTGGTTAACGGTGTGTAGAAGACGATAATACACGTGTGTATATCATCTTACACGTTTGTACACATTTGTGCACATTTGTACACGTTTGTACACGTTGGTACACCATCCTAACTTCTATACCACACCATATATTCGTGACCATCCATCAAAATCACTACAATAAAATAACAATGAAATAAAAATAAAAAAAAGAACAAAAAACAAAAAAAAAAACAAAAAAATGCTCAGCCACAAAGTCAAAATCAATAAGCCATCGGGGACACCAGCCACAAAGACCATTTTTGATTGTTTATACACAGTCAAATAAATGATGATGAATATATTGGATGATATATAGATGCTGTTCAAAGTAGCGTATTAGTAAGCTATCCGGCATTCATATATATATGCCCTATCATGTAATATTCAAACAATAATTAAAGTAATTCTAATAATAACTAAGAAACCGGATTTAGATGGATATAATATTCATTTACATCAAGTCTTTTTATAGTGCAAGGACAAAAAAAAAATACAAAAACAACGACAGCGACACCGAGAGAGAAAGAAAAAAAAATAAGCTGCTCAATAATTTTCCTTATTTTTTCGTTGTTTGTTTGTTGTTTATTTGTTTGTTTACAACTTTCTTCTGTTGAATTTTATTAGAAATACAGTATAATTTTACAATATTTTTTATTTTATTTCATTATATCATATTATATTATATTATATTATATTGCTAATTTATATTTTATATTTTATAGTTCACATTTGACTTAACTTAACTGAACTTAGTTTCTATATTATATAGTCTATAATTTATATTTCACTCATATAATTTCACATCATCATGGCCCCTTATAATATTCTCTCAATAGGTAGTCATCCAAACATTGCTTTCTACAATTGGAGACTGTTCAATTCCAAGCTGTCCGACATCACATTCATTACCTCGACGGCCATCAACGAAGACGAATCGATTGAAAATATCGAATCGGATGAGTCTACCCCCCAACAATTGGGGTTCAATTGGTCATCAAACCAGTTCGGTAACTCGAGATACACACTATCCAACACTTTCAGTTCGGTCGATACCTTCTTGAATTTCTCAGCAACAAACCCCAAACTAATAGATTTCTTGTTCGTTTCTGCAAACTCCTTGCAGGAATTGTCAACCTTGTTTTTGAAATTATCCTCATTTTTAAAAATTCAGCTGGAAAATAACAATATACCAACAATCATAGTTGAATCAACAAATTTTGTTAACTTGGAACCTTTCATCAAGATGACGTTGCAACTAAATGAAGAAATTCCAATTTTATCAATAATGTCCGACTATGACATCAGGCTAATTGGTGACAATAACTACACGATTTTTAAAAGTAAAAAAGAGTCTGAGTTGATTTATATTGGTAAAAGTGGTATTGAGAATCAATATTTAAATAATGATATTAATTTGATCAACAAGATTTCTGATTTGTTTGAATCGTCCAACATTGACGTTTATAAATTGAATACCCCGTTGGAGTTTTTGTCCTATCAGTGGAAATTTGCTTTACCAAAGATTGCAATTGAACCTTTGTCAATCATTTTTGAAAAACCTTTTCCAAATGATCTAAAGAATCAAATCTTAGCAAAGCCCCTACTCAGTGGATTGATTTTTGAAATTATAACAGTTATTAAAACCATGGGTTGTAAATTATTCAAAAGTTATGATAATGAAAATTCTCTATTAGATAGATTGTCCCAACTATACCCTAAAACTGAGTTAACTGTTGACTGTTCTGAAGCTCCAAAACTGTATTATGATTTCTTCAATCAAAATCAATTGTATTTGGATTTGTTATTATTGCAACCAATTTTAATTGCAGACGATTATCAGGTTAAAACTCCATATCTGGAATTTTTATACGCCATAATGAGTCAATTTAACAATAACAATTTCTCAACACTTTCAAATAGCAGTTCAATTTTCTGGTTAAGAAAAAATGCTGAAAATATTAGACAATTGAAATTAAATCAAGATGAACTAGCAATGAATAATGCCCTAAAAGAGAAAGAATTAAAACAAAAAAATAATGAATTAAATCAAATGCAAATGCAAAATCCAAAATCAATGAAGAATAATTACTATAATAAGAATATTGCTATTAATAGTGAAAATCAAGATATTAATGGTAACGATCTAGAAGAATTATCGGAAATTGCTCATACTTACGTTACGTCCGAAAAGACACCTCCAGTTCAAGCAAGAGAATTTAATAATAGTAATAATAATAATATTAACAATAACAATTTCAATAATGATCCTTATTATAATAAACAGCCTCAACAACAACCGGCTTATCCTCCAAATAACAATAATGGTAGTTCGTCTCCAAATTATGTTCCTTCTCAAAATTTGCCTCATGGGTTACCACCTCAAGGTTTACCAGCTCATCAACCAATTTTTTCACAACAACCACTACCACCTCAACAGATGCCTCAACAGATGCCTCAACAGATGCCTCAACAGATGCCTCAACAACCACCACAGGGTTATGGTAATAATTATCCACCAAGAAGACCACATTATCAACAACCACCAATGAATCAATATCAATCTCAAGATAATATGTCCATGATGTCAGGTGCAAGTAGAGGTTATCCACCGCAACTACAAAATAATGGCTATGATACATCATTCGGTTCAATGAACTCAAATAATGTTCTACCTTCAAATAGACAATTTAAGCCAACATCAAGAAAAAGTAGTAGAAAATCAACTGCGATGATGACAAGTAATCTTGTCGGTGGTGGTGCTTATGGTGCTACCAATGATCCTTTGACCAATTCCGGTTCAAGAGGTATGCCAGGTATGCAAAGTAGACATTCAATGATGCCAACAAATCCGTCAATTTCAAATTTATCACAAGCACAAAATTTTAATGGAAGACAATCAATGCAACCAAGAAAACAAAACTTTAATAATAATATTAATAATGCCAATAATCTTGAATCATTCTCTCCTCCAAATCCTGCTATGGCCAATGGCAGCGCTAGCAATTCTAATGGTTCTTCAACTAGTCTTGCAAAGGAAACTTTAGTTCCTGTCCCTGAAGCAACACCATCTCCAACTCCTGCTTATGTTCCAACAAATGACAAGAAGGATGAGAAAAAGAAGAAGAAAATGGGTGGATTATTTGGTGGATTGAAAAAGAAGAAATAATTTATTACTAAATTACATGCATATATTTCATTAGTTTTTTTATGTTTATGTTTATGATTCTCACTGTCATTATTTTTATCATCATGTTTCTCTTATTTTTTTTATAAACCATACATTTTTTTTTCTTAGATTTTATTATTTAACTTACTATTAACATCACTGTTTTTTTTTGTTTTTTTTTATTTATTTATTTACCATTATGATATTATATTCTATCATCAAGTTTTTATACCATTTTATATGTTTTTTTGTTTCTTGTTTTACTGTTTTTTTTTTGTATTTCTGTTCACTTTGTTTTGTTTTGTTCTTAATAAAAAAAATTGTTTTTAAAATAACCGCGAAATTTGAACATGATAATAATGAAATTTTATCGTATTTCACAGACATGTTTTAAGAATTGTGTGGTTCTTGTTTATTGTTCGTTAGTCAGTTATGCACATACAATTAATACGAAACCAATCCACTAAAACATTTGGTCAATTATTAAAACCGAAAATTAAACAAAAACCAAAACCAAAACCAAACTCAAATACAATTATAAAAGATAAGGCTCCGACAGGCTATGAATACATAACGTCAAATTTTCCAAATGATTTAAATGATTTTAGAAGCTTTATGAAAAATAACAATAAAAATGCAGATAAACATTTCAATCGTTTTGAAATTGAATTATTATTAGATTGCTATTCAAAAAATATTAATATTAATGTTAATAATAATTTAACACAAAAGAAAATGATTCTAAAGGCATATAAGAAAGCCAATTTAAATAAAAGTTTGAACATAAAATTTCCAAGCAAGAACATAAATAAAACTAAATTAACTTTGCTATTGAAAAGAAACTGGCCAGTTTTGGAATATGTAGCAAATGAAAGTGGTATTAAAGTCTTTGAAAGCGATGATGAGAATGAAGATAAAAATTTAAATAAAAAGGAAAATAAAATTAAACATACGAATAACGATAATGAAAATAATGAAAACTGGATAATTGATGATGAAAGAATTAAAGTAGAAACAAGCAATGGCCTGAAATTAGATAACAAAAGTGATTCAAAGGGATCATTCAAAGAAATGCTTAAATCAATTAATAAAGTTACTAAATCGCATCATGAAAATGTTTTACCAAAAATGACAAAGTTTAAGCCTTCGCCAACTATAAATCATTCAATCAATAAAATTGATATAGCTCTAGAAAAAAAAAATTTTCAAGAGTTTTTGGATAATGCCAAAAAAGATAATGATTTTAAAAAAAATATGCTATTTAAATCTGAATTAAACTATGAATTCTCAAAGCAATTGTTAAGTGACAATCCACGTTTAATTGAGCGTGGCAATTTTTTCACTCCAATTTTAATTCCAGGAACAATATTTGAAATGATTAATAATAATAAAGTAATTAAAAAAACTGAGAACGATAAGCTCGAAATTTTGAAAGTTTTTAAAGATGGTTATTCAGTTAAAGTCAATAATTGTCAGTTTAAAAATATTTATCAAACTATAAACAAGTTGAGTAATCCAAGTTCATTTATGAAAATTATTAAAAAGTATTTACGTAATGATTGGGAATTGGTTGATGGCAATGAAAATTATCTAGTTTTTGCTAGAAATTCCAACGATTATTACAAAAAAAACATAATAAGAATTTCAGTTATTAGTTGTAGTGCTTTATTAACTTATTTAGGTATAACTTATGCGATATGTATATAATAAATAGATAGATATATATATATATTTTAAAATATTTAAGTCATTTTTTCATCCATTTTCTCTGCCTTATCTTCCTCAGCATTTTTGATAACCTTATATTTAATTGATGTTAGTCCGCCATGGCCACCTTTCCAAGCTTTGAACATTTTCACGTTAATTATATCGGTTAAATCGGGCACTTCCCAACCTGTTTCAAGTAAATGTAATTCGTCTTTTAATCTCATTTCCAAAACCTCTTGTCTTTTACTGCAAGGTCTTCCCGGTCTTCTCTCACTAATTAATAAATCTAACTCTTCTTTATCTCTATTGATAAACAATAAAATTAGCTCTTTCATTTTTTCAACTGTATACACATCATTATCTTTATTTTCTTCTAATTCAACAAACTCGTGTAAAAAATCTGTTATTTGGTTTTCATGACTTTTTTTAATTGAATGAATTAATTTTGTCTTGTTCACCCTTTCATCTCTTAATGATGCTCTTGCAATTAATTGCGCTTTACGTCCTCTAGGATGGATTGAACCCCTTTTATTTTTCAGTTGTTTATTGATTTTAAAAAGTGATTTTCCGATAGGCATTCTGATATAATTTGATTGGATTATTTATCTTTAAAATACTAATCATTAAAAATGAAAAATTAAAAGAAAAAAATAAAAAAAATTTAAAAAAAATAAAAAATTTGAGCACAGCCAGTAAAAATAATGGTCACATGACATTTTTATAAAGTTACCCGGCCTTTGGATTTTTTTTATTTTCACACAATTTTTTTTTTTACATTTTTCGTATTAGAAAAGAAAGTGAAAAATCTCAAAATTTAAATTTATTGAGAGTAATGTATGAAATAGATTAGGTGTATTCAAGAAAGATTATATTCAACACATATAAGTTCAAATTCAAATTCAAGTTTAAATACAAATACATATTTCGAAACAATGGCTAAATATACTGAAGAAGAATTATTATCTTATGAATCCCATGCTTGTTTACCAGATGGTGTTGATTTGGGTCCATTTTTACAATTAATTGAAAATGTTCGTGAAGCATTAAAACAGTTGGATGAACAAAATCCACACCGTCGTAAGTCATTTACATTTGCTCACAAACAATATAAAAAGAAACAACCAAAGGAAGTTGTTGATGAAGATGGTTGGACTTCATTTTTACCAAAAAAGACTAAAAAAGATGAAATAAATGCAATCTTAGGAATTTCAGATGATAATAATGAAAGTAATAGTAATAATATTGGCGACGATAATGCGATTGAAGATGACGTTGAGGAAGAGAAGGTTTTTAAACAACACACAATGAAAATTAAAACTTCTTCTTCAAAGATTTCGAGTGGTAAAAGTGGTGTTGCTGATTCAAGAGATACAATTGCATTAACACAAGTTTCGAAATTTAATGCCTTTGATGCCCTAGGTGATGACGATGATGAATAAACTTTTAAGAATTTTTCCTTTGTATTGTATTATATATATTTTTCTTTAATATAAATATATACGTTTTTATTGTTTTTACACATTACAAAAAATAATACAATAAATATAATAAATATAATAAATATACCAGGTAAAATATAAACAAATAACATAATTGAATAACATAAATTTATAAAAATAACTTTTCGTGTCGTAAAATTCTCTGGTTGAATTAGTTAGTTAATCATCATCATCGCTTAAATCTAAATTCGTAATACAGTATGCTAAACCACTCTTTTTTGGACTACCATTAACTGATGGAACAGTATTCTCCTTAGCTGAGCTTTTTGGTATTTCTAAATCAACGCTTGCCTTCAAATCTTTCAAATTAATCTTACGGACTGATCTGACCGAATTAATACTATCAACATACATTTGTGAATAATTCGATGGTGAACCTATTCCATTTATTGTTGACGCATTACTTCGACTTGTTGAATTGGACGATGTAACTGGTGGAACTAACATTGATAATGACATCGAGGGTTTTCTTGATCTATTATGGTTTGAGTACTGTGGGAACAATCTTTTATTTAATGGTAATGATGAGACACTATTATTTGCCGATAATAACGTTGTGGTTGAATGTGGTTTTGGTGGTTGGCGAATAATAATTGGCGGTTCCTTGGTTGAAATAATTTCTAACCAATATTTGATATCCTTATTTGATTCAAGGATTGAATATAATTCATTCAAATTAATTTCAGAACTAGTGCTGTTAGTTTCAAGTTGTTGCTCAGTTGAATATGAGGAAGGTAATTTTAAATAATCTGGCCATAAATTGTTCTTAATTAAATAATCAACTTTTGAATCTATATAAGTTGATAGATTATCACAGTTTGGAATTACCAAGCCTAATTCTGATAAAATTATAATTGATAAGAAATATTTAAAATCTTTAATTGAATTTAACCACTTTTTGGAAAACTTCAAAAAATTTATTAAAAAATTGATTTTAAATTTTTTAATTATTATTAACATTGTTGCAGTAATTTGTAGCTGAATGTCCTTATTTGGATTTTCAGCTAGAATTTTTTCAATTACGTCAAAAAATAAGCATAGTGAATTGTCTGTATTAGTAATGATACAAGATTCTTTGTTTGGAGTTGAATAATCTTCATCAATGATTGTGTAAAAATATTGTAATAATTTCAGCCACTGAACTTGAACTTGTTCTTTAACTTTTGGGAACTTTTCCAAATTCAATGAATAATATAAATAATTAAATAAATTGATCGGATAGGAAGATTTCTTTAATTTAACAATTGATTCTCTACTGATATTTAAAATTTCGTAAATATTTGAAATTAAAGTGTTTGAATACTTTAAAAATTTTAGATCATCATCATCACTACTATTATTATCATGGCTATTATTATTATTACTAGATTCATAATAATAAACTGATAAAATTTCACTTATCATATCATTGATTTGATTATTATAATAAACCTTCCTACATAGACTTCTAATTATATCAGAATATGGTTCTTGTAATTGTTTAACTTCATTATTAATAATCATATTTTTTTCAAATTCTAATAGTTTACTTAAAATTTCTTTCACTGGCAATCCAATTAAATTAACATCGTCAGAATTTAACAAATTCGCAATTAATGTTGATAAATACGCTTTAACGTCATTTTTATTAAATTTCTCAATTTCTTTAATCAAAATTGAAATGATTCTATATCTCATTTCGATATGGGTCTTTTTTGCACAAATTATAATCAAACGATTTGTCCATCTTAAAATTTTATTTTCTTTTAAAACATAATCTAAGATTGCAATTATTGATAGATCTAGTTGACGTTTATTACTCGTATCAAAAAACGATTTTAATGATGTAATTGTTAATTCATCAACAGAATTTAAGCTTGTATTAGTTTCTGGATTTGGGTTATTTGAATTATCTGAAGTATTTGAATTGCTTGATGAGGATTTTAGTTTCACTAAACTCAGATCTGTTGATTCGCTTGAAAATGTCTGTAGCAATAAGGTAATTGATTTACCAACCAGATTGATTTTAATAAATTGGCCATAAGTTGTATCAATGTATTCTGCAATACATAGGGTGGTTTTCAAAGAAATTATTAACCAGTCTTTTGACTTTTGTACACTTGAAAACGTTAAAAATTTATTCAAAATTTCCAGAAACAAATTCAATTGTGGTAGGTTCGAAGAAAAAATTTGCTTTTGAATTGGTTGTAAAATTTCACAATATTTTATGAAAACTTCAGACGACAATTGACAAGTAGATAGCTCTGATAAATTAATAATCTCATGAATAATTTTCAAAACATATGGTGTCAAAATTCCTAAATCTTCTGAGCAACTAATTATTAATTCTTGTAAAATATATAATGTAACTTTCAAATGTCCAACTCGTTTATGAGAAATATCCGATGATGTTTTTTTAATTAAAAATGCACCAACTTTTTCAAGTTTTGTCCTCCTTGATGAAGCATAATAAACTAAATAACTTAACTCTGCCTGATTCGGCTTAGTTTCAGCAATACTTAATTTTGGTGATGGATAACATTGTAAAATGAGCTTTTGATGTTTTGGTCTAATATTAAGTAGCATGGCAAAGCAAAATAAAGGATTATTTCAATATATAATCCAATATATCAATTGATCAAGAGCAATAAAAATTAGTTATTATGATACTGTATGGTTGTATGTGGATATTATAAGACATTTTTTCCTTATTAAATGAAGAAAAAAAACGAGGAATAAAAAGATTCCGTGACCGCTAATTAATTGGCAGAGATTTTTTTTTTATTCATTATGTTACAACTTCTTTACTTAATAAAGAATAATGGCACCAGTCTATGTTAAAGGTGGTATATGGACAAATGTTGAAGATGAGATTTTAAAGGCTGCTATTGCCAAGTATGGACTAAATCAATGGTCAAGAGTTTCATCGTTATTGAATAGGAAAAATGCTAAACAATGTAAATTGAGATGGCAGGAATGGCTAAATCCAACAATTAAAAAACTTGATTGGACTATTGAAGAAGATTCCAAATTATTAAACCTAATAAAACTAAGACCGAATCAATGGAACTCCATTAGTTTGCTATTGAATCGTACTTCAAATCAATGTATTGAACGGTATCAAGAATTATTAGTTGATAACGACGAAGCCAATGATAATAATGATGATTTGAAATTGATTGGAAATGTTGAAAGCAGTGGTAATAAAACCATTGGATCCAACTCGATTGATGGATTAAATTTAAATCCTGAATCTAAGCCAGCAAGACCTGATTTTGAGGAGATGGACGATGAAGAAAAGGAGATGATCAGTGAAGCTAGAGCTAGATTGGCCAATACACAAGGTAAAAAGGCGAAAAGAAAGGCCAGAGAAAAGATTTTAAATGAAAGCAAGAGGGTTGCATTATTGCAAAGAAGGAGAGAATTAAAACAGGTTGGAATCAAGACTGAGTTAAAACAGAAAAAGACTTTTGAAACGCAGATGGACTATAATGCGGACATTGCATTTGAGAGAAGGCCCGAGGCTGGGAAATTTGACACCGAAGAGGAGACCTTGCTGAACGAAAAAAAGAAGGACAACTTTGATAAAATTACAAATAAAATAGGTACATTTAACCAAGAAGTGTCGAATCAGTTAAAGAAGGAGAAGAGAAGGAGGCAAGACAATAAAAGATTAAACGAGCGAGTCGGTGGTTTGATTGAGAAGGATCAAGAATTATATAATGTGGATAATGAAGATGATATTCAGGAGGAATTTAGGAAGAAAAGGAAACTGAATTTTTCTGCAGACGACAAAGACCGTGGTATTGGCGGTGAGGTCGATGAGGTCGATGAAAATTTTGATGATAGAATCAACGAAGCTACTAAAGAATTGATCGAAAGGTCTAAGGAGAGGTCGGTTTTGTTTTCCAGGAAGCTAAACAAAGATGAAAATGAAAATGAAAGTGGAAATGAAATGGGAAATGAAGACAAGGAGTTGGTTAGTGATAAAAATGTCTTTGTCGATAAGAAGCAGAGATTAAAAGAGGTCAAAAAGCGGAAGAAGCAAGCAAGGCTTTTGTTGATTAGCAAACTAAAAGAAATGCCGGAACCTTTGAATGACTTCGATATTATTTTTGACGAAGAAGCAGGAGTTGCAGAGGACGGAGACGTCGACGAGATAGACGACATCAGCAATTCAAATAAACTGAGGATCCTCGTGGACGAAGGTGAATTGAAGAGGAAAACAAATGAAATTCGGCTAGAAAAACTACGAAAAATTAAGGATTTAAAAGAACTGCAAGCCATTAAGAGGGGGTTACCGATACCGAGCAAGCAGATACCTGTAGATTCCAACGGTAATGACAATGGCAATGATGATGATAATAATAAAGGTAACGATGAAAATGAAATCGAGCAAGAAATGGTGAAATTGATCAAGGGGGACTACAGCGACGAAGAGGATCATGAACTCGAAGAACACGAGTCCGAGCTTGAACCTGTTCTCAAGGCGTACAAGGAAGTTGAGGAAAACATTCAATTTGAAATGGACAGCTGCGGGAGCACCAAAGATAACCAGTACTATCTCAATTTGATTGAGAAAGACGCTCGGGCCACCGGTGGCAACAAAATTGCTAAGAAATTGATTATCCTATCAATCAAGAGAGAATCGGCACAGAGTTCGAAGAAGGAGGAACAAGTTAAATTGCGATTCAACGAGATGAGAGAGAGCTTAGGTTACGACGAGGTCCTGGATGGCATCAGCAGGAAGATATCCGACACGAAGGACACGGAGGACGAGATCTGGATCCAGCAGGAGATGCTGAGAATGGAGACAGTGGCCATTGAGCATCGGAGAGTGGAGCTACAGAACGGTATTGAAGAGCTGAATGTCGGGATTGATAGCAAGAGACAGAAGGTATTAATGAGTAGATAGTGGGTGGATAGTGGGTGGATAGTGGTGGATAGTGGTGGATAGTGAGTGAAAGGTGAGTGAAAAGGTGAGTGGATAATGAATGAATGGTGAGCCGATGGTTAACTGATTGCTGAGTTGATTGCTGAGTTGATTGCTGAGCTGATTGGTAATAATAAATAATAGATAGGAGACCCGATTTTTGCAATATACACGCGTTATCATGATACTAACCAACACAAAGCATAAAATACAGTAATTTCTGCCTCTCCCCCCACCAGTAACGGAGTACCTAATAAACCCAAAATATCCAGAACAACCCCACTGGTCACCGTCGTATCACGTCGTAAAGAAAAGCGTGAAAAAGAGCGCAAAAAAGCTGGAGTCGGCGTGCCCGGTGGAAAAAAAGGACGGAAATGTGGTAAAAGACAGGCAGTCGACGCGAGTCACGTGCCTTTTGAGGGCAGATCGAGCAGAGTGCGATCGACGGCTTTTTTTACTGTGTTGGGAATGTCGTCCTAGCTGGCACGACATCCGATCCGACCACAAGTATTCCACTCGGTTGATGCGAATTAGAAAATGAAACTTGTTGGGCATGGATTCTAATGAACGAGGTTGCTGAACGAGGTTGCTGAACAATCGCTAATGAACAAACGTGAACAAACTTTCATTAACGAACAGTAGACAAACGTCAATACACGTCATCTTCACTGATCATTACTGATCACTAACAACCACCTCAACTGTAATTACATAATCATCCTCGTTGCAGTGGACAATCAACAAGCGGAATTATCCCAAAACGGAGCATGAAAACGGCAATGGAATCTCTTATCAAGGCATTCGAACCCGACGGTGCACCGTTTGATTTTCGCCCGCTCCCAGTCCAATTTTTGTCGTTTTGGCTGAATTTGCACCGCTGTCCCGCTGGGTATCGCAAAAAAATCGGCTAAAAGTCGCTGCTGTTTCAGGTGTTCCACTGAATATTCATGAATTTTACGGATTTTGATGCCTTAGCGCCTTATCAATTTGACAGCTGTTGTTTGGCCAATTGTATATATACCATAGGTTCCAGTTATGCAGGTTGTGAGTTTTATAGCTCACCCTGGGTAAGTTTCCATCCACTTAGTTTATCCTACTGTTTTTCTACTTTATTTTCATTTTCATTTTCATTTTCATTTTCATTATCGTTCTCATTTTCATCTGGTTCTGCTATTTGATTAAGGTATTTCAGATTGTTATTGTTTCTTTCTTCGTCTCTTTCTTAGTCTATTACTCTTATGGTCCATTCAAAATGACTTGGGAGCAACAACAAAACCTACAGTTTAATAACACCGTCTCAAGATCATGCCCAACAACGCTGCTGACACTGACGCCTGTTCATTCCGTTCCAGTCAATATCTCAGGATCCAGGTTCGATAATAGCAACATCAACGGTACAAACTGTGCATCTGCCTCGGCTTCGATATCCACGTCCACCTCGACACACACGCACTACAATAGAACGCTCTCCTCACCATCTCTCAAATCAATATTCATTTCAAAAAAACTATCTTCCTATAGCAGGTCGCTGAAGAAATCACTACCTTCATTCCACTCCAATGCAAACTCCACGCCAAACTCATGCACCATTTCGATCTCTTCGTTTCAGTCGGACGACCTGTTGGCTGACCAATTATCATTAAATTCATCCTATTCGTCAACTTCAACGTCGAACTCCTCGCTGAACAATACCCACAATACCCACAATAATCATACCGACGATAACAGCATGTTGTCTTTTTCCAAGCTCAGTTGCATTTCAATGGCCCAGGAATGCCTATTTGACAACCATCCTTTGGCTGCCATCGAAGAATTCAATTACAGAGACGAAAATGGCGACGACTGTGCCGACCGCAATAGCATCGAAACTCAGGATAGCAAAAATAACATCAAAAATCACAACCACAAGTCACTATTAACCTCAAAAATATCAACCTCATCCTCAGCTAATAGTTCTTCGTTTTTTAGCAAAGCCAAAAAATTTCTCACTTTTAACGAAAAATTACATCCACAGTACCCGTATCAAACAAATAATACCCAGAAGCATAATACCCCTAACAATCATAAAAGTATTATTTTAAATGATGCTGTTCCTCTGGAAACTTACAGAACAACTTATATGCCTATAATCGAATCGGACAAATCGCCAAGTGATTCAATCAATTTACTCAAATCAAGAGAACCAAGAATCAATTCAAATTTCCTGAGATTTTATGCAATCGATTACTCGAATAAACTATCAAATAATCTACATATCAATGAATCGGAAATTGATATTTATCAACAGGAATTTTTACATTCCGGCCTAGATTCAATTGATGATTTTGTTAACAACTTTCTGTCGATGAATTACTCAAACTCAAATATTAATGCTTATAGTTTAAATCAGTTCAAAATTGATTTGAAACTGGCTTTATTGTCGAGGGAAAAATTATGGTCTAATGTTATTTTACCACCGCGTTGTGACATTTTGAACAAATCAAACAAAAAAAATTATATTCTACAATTGAGGAATTGTGAAGCTAGTAATAATAACAATAACAATAACAATAACAATAGCAACAATAATGGTTTTTTGGTTAGAAATTACGGTAAGTTCATACCTTGGTTGAATTTAGATGATTGTAATACTCTAACTAAAAAATCTTTACTACCGTATGGTACTTTATCAAATAATATTCAATATACCGTTAAAGGTTGGGAGAACGAACGTTGGTCAGAATTAAAATTTTAAATTAATCAATGTATAGCATTTTATAGACTCTAATAATAAATAACAATCACAAATAATTAGTAACTTATTTATATATGTTGTGATAATTTTCTAAAACCCTCCTGCTTGACCTTTTCCGCTTCAATTTTGGCCTTTTCAGGGTCCAAATAAACCCATTTGTCGTTATTTGGCTTCCACGTATTTTCATCAAATTCAATTAAAATTGGTATACCATTTGGAACATTAAGCCCTTCAACTTCATCTTTACTCAAATCATATAAAATTGTTAATAAACTTCTAACAACACTACCATGAGTGACGCAAATAATATTTTTACCATTCTGCAATTCTTTTAAAATTTTATCATCCCAAAATGGCATCAACCTTTCAATAACCATTTTCAAGCTTTCACATCTTGGTAATCCATTTAATTTCAAATCATCATCAAATTTACCCAACTTTAATGTGTCCTTGTAATAAAAATCATTTAAATCACTTTCCGGGGGACAACCGTCGTATGCTCTTCTCCAAAACATATACTTCTCTTTTCCATATTTATTCAAAACCTCATTTTTCTCTGATCCTTGTAATTTACCGTAATGTCGTTCATTTAATCTCCACGATTTAACAATATCCATATCTAGTCTGTCCAATTTATCTAAAATTATTTGTGATGTTGTGACCGCCCTTTTCAATCTCGACGTGACCATCAAATTAATTGGTAAATCTTTCGTTAGTGGATGTTGTCTAAGTAATTCTGCACTATCTTCTGCCTGTTTGATGCCTAAGTCTGTCAATGGTACATTAACCCAACCACAAAATCTTGGATGTGAATTGAAGGTTGATTGCCCATGACGCAGTAAAATTAAATAAGGCATAAGTTGTTTATTTAAATATTATTTATATATCAATATGTCTTGCAACTGAAGAGAACAATCAATTTGTCTCCATTCTGACTTATATCCATTAATCATTTTATTATCAACTGATTAATTTCTGTTTAAATATTTTGTACCTGAGACAGCCAATGTGGCTGAGTACTGGTGAAATCATAATATTGTGGCGCATTCATTTTGTGGAGAAGCGAAAGTATGACGAATTCAAAGATTCCTATTTGGAGGGCAAGCACTTATCCAACTTTCTTCTGTATATTAATATAAAAACTAAAAAATATACAATGTTTAAACTATCAAATACTTTTTCAAATACTTTTAGAATATTCTCAAAAAGTCAAACAAGATTTGCTTCTGCGATTTCATCACCGAATGATCCAAAATTGATCAATTTATTAACAAGATTAGAGAAATTCAATAATGAATCAAGCATTTTTAATAAATTAGATGATTTATATTTATTAAGTCAAAGAAAGGGATTTTTTAATTTAAATTCAAATAACTTAGAATTTTTATCTAATAATAGCAAAATTAATACAAATTATAATAATTTATATAATTTTAATAATTTGGATAAACTAGTTTCAAATCAGTATTCAAATATTTTATTATTACCAAATGAAAACAGTCCAAAAATCAACTTGCCAATTCAACAGACAAATCCTTTTAAAGTTTCGAATTCAAATTCAAATTCATTTCCAAAGTCTACCAATAATAATAATATAACTATTATCAATTCAATACCAGGTTTAAATGCATTTTCTGGTAATTCAATGCAATATAGCAGAAATTCTCCCGTGGATAAATATTTAAAGCTTTTACACGGCTTGGCCAAAAATGATGTTGAATTAAAAAATAGAATTGAGCTAGTCTTAAAAGCTTTTGATAATGAAGATGATTTCTTTTTTAATTATGTTTTAGAATTTTGGATTAGTGGCAAAAGTTTTAATAAAAGGAAGGCTAAAAAACAACAAGAAAAATTAGATAATAAGGGTCAAGTATTAGCAATTTAGGAATGTGGTTTTAATCTTACTTTAATTTTAAATTTATATTTATTATTTATTATATTAGATTTTCTGGTTAGTTTTGTTTTTGTGGATTGTTTATATACATTTTGTTTTTTTATTTTGTTTTTTGGTTTTTTGATTTTTAAATTTTTGTTATACCTTTTCTATTCCCTACATTTTATTATGTAAATACATTTGTTTTTTTTACAGAATATACTTTTATGCATACGAATTTGTAAACTAAGAATAACAGAATATAAGAATTAACTTATGTATTTGAAACAGGATATTTAGTTTTGTTTTATTCAAATGTGTTTGTTTATTATTGGTGAATTTGTTCATAATTAGTTATTTATTAGCATAAAGTGAAAAGAATATTATGATCCAGTATTCATAAAACCAGTACTTACCTTATATGAGCCATAGTGTCAATAATATTTATCCTTAGCACGAAATATTTTTTTACCAAATTTGTTTCACACATCTAGTAATTTTTGGAAAATATTTTCATGATTTTATCTGTATAGAAAAAAGAAAAATTTTAAGTAAGAAAACATGAAATTAGGGAATTTTGACAATAACAAATAGGATCAATTTAAATAAAGCTAATTATAAAGAATAAAAATACGGATGATAACATCATTAAATCCAAAAAAAAAAACGCTATATTATGGTAGAGTCGATAGTATTAAAATTTTAATAATCAAAGTGACTGTTTGAATCATTTGAAGAAGAACCAAAGTATTTTGTTTTGCTGAATTTGGGCTAAAAACTTATGATGACTTATAGTTTATCTATGCTATGAAATAATTGCCGCATTAGGCAATTTATTTTGTAATCAATCATGATTTTCTGGTCGATAACTTGTCTTCTTATTTCTATCTATTCTGTTATAGAAAGGATGGTTTATTTTATAAAATCTTAAAACAATCCAATGCATGTCAATGGTTTAAAAACTATTTCACTTGTCTTTTATCACTTAATCATCCTTTCAAAGGTGATTTTTCTTAATTCTCTGAAAAATGCAAAACAAAATAAAATCTCTGAAGGTAAATTACATTCTTTTTCATGACCCACGATCATTAATTGATGAACATTACGGGCTTAATAAATCGATCAATTCTCAATTATTAAAAGATACACATACAGCTCATCATGATTATGATACCTGGGGTGAATTATTTTTTGATTGGTTGGATTTATTAATTTTACCATTAATGTTTATTGTTTGTGTTGGGGTAATTTATGCAGTAGTATATGGCTGGGAATACGGTTGGAAATGGTGGCAAAGTAAGAAGAATGATACAAATGATGTTGAAAAATGTCTGGATAAATGTGTCACGAATAGTGAAAATAGCTTTAATGTGGTAGTTTCAAACGAAGTTGTCAATGATGGGTTGAAAAGCCTGGTTAGTAGAATTAACGAAACTTGGTTTGCATGTTAATATAATTTTTGTATACCTTTCAATTTAATATAGTATTTTTTCAGAAAATATATCAAAAGTTCTGTGCTTTTCAAAAACGATTTTCATAAAATATCCTTTTTCAAGTAATTATATTTAAACTTAAGATCTGTAGTTTGACTCTTTAATATAAAAGAGAAAGCTTTGTAAAAAAAAAAAAGAAATGCTTTTCATTATTTTTCATATTTTCAGAATGATTTATACAATACTGAAAGAAAAGATTATTTAAACATCGAGAAAATCACGACAATATTTTTGCATCAACGAGTATATCAATTTTTATGGCATGTTACAGTTTTACATCTGATTTATGTCCATGAATTCCTAAGTTCACAGTAAGTTGTAGTGTAGTTGTTAATGTTGCTAATTTATATATTGAGTTGTCTGGAAGAAAAAGTAATGTTTATACTACCTTTAGTTTGTTTCAGAATATTACAAACTTAAATCAAGAAAATTAATATTTTATATACAAAGCAACAAACTAATTAATCTATTATTTATTATTTTCAGGTAAATACAATTCAGCATCAATATCACCGTCTTCTACTTCACTAGTTGCGTCTGCTTCTTCTAATTTAGATAAGTTTTGATCCCAAACTTTTTTAACACCCACCTTATCTAAATGATCCCACCATTGAATATCTGCTGGATCTAAATCAGGTTCAACCCAAACAAAACCTTCACCTGAAGAATACCAATATTGCCTTAACATGACTTCCTGTTCAGGTTCATTAACTTCAAAACCCATACTTTGAATTCTTTTAACAATATCTCTTGTTGCAAAACCATCCATACCATGAATTTCTGCATCAGCTTCTAACACTTTCGAACACATTTTCATTTGGTCAACTTTCATATACCAATCTTGCGGTAGAGTATAATGTTGAAACATTAAGTTACCGTTTTCTAAACCCTTTGAACTAAATGCTAAGGCGGCTAAGAATCCACAATTTATAAAATATGTTAAAATACATGCATAAATACCATATATACCGTAAGCGGTACCACCGGTACCAGCTGCAATTAATTCAGGGAAAAAAATTGTTATCATAACATGAATACTTAAAATTAATCCAGCAACTGATCCACCAAAATATCCTAATATGTGAAATAACTTTGATTTTCTCTTTGCAATATATCTTTTATTACCAGTTGTCAAATCAATAAAGTCCAACGCCTGATGAAATTGCCCATCCCATATAAGTTTACGAAATGGAATCAATGCGATATTTGATGGAATAAACACTTTTTTGTCTTTAAGGTAATATGATTTAATTATTGTATGTAAAGTAGGAAAAGGCGGTTGACTCAACAGTAATTTATCAAGTAGATGTTCCGTAAAATTTGTATTGGAGTTTTCTAAAACTTTTTGAAGTAATTTATTGGATTTAACAATATATTTATTAGTTTCAGGTGATAGTTTATCGTAATCATAAATTGTTGATTGGAAATTTTCAATGGATTCGTACAAACTTAAAATTAAATTATTATTGTTACTATTATCATTGCAACCATTATTAAGATATTCTTTTTCAATATAAGATTTGAGATTTTCTAACCTGGATTCAAATAAATTATCTGCTGTTAAATTTTTAGGATCTGGTTTTATATTTTGTGAAATGTTTGGACTTGTTGATTGTAAACGAATATAAGTTGATAATGGTACATTTTTTCTATAATTTATGGTTGGTTTAATTAATTTTTTTTGTATCCTAACACTATTCAACCGTATAGCAGTTCTTAACAAGCTTCTTGTAAAAAAAGACATGATACTTTGTGGTAACTAAACAATATTACTTTTCAAAATTAACGAAAAATTATTCAATTCATGAAGAAAATTGATGCTTTATTAGTGAGGGGAGAAATACAATCATGTTCTGGTGTACGGATGGAAATCACTGTACGCTACAGGCTTTAGTCTGAGTTTCTGAGCTCCATACAAAAAGCATGATAGCAAATGATAGAAATCATGAATGATCATTATCTAGATGCTAGAACAAGCTTAGTAATTAAGAAGTACACAATATACAGAAAGCTATATGGTGAACATGTTTGCGAATGCAGTAATAGACAAGGTTCCAAAATATTAACCTCACATTAGCTCATGGTACAATGTGCCTTTTAAACAATCAAGACCAGTTTTTTTTGAAGATTTAGTTAACATTCAAGTAGAGACCAAGAAATTGTGTTTTGAATTCTAGTTGACCATTCCAATAAGTACAGACAATACAGCCTGGTATCGTAATTAAAACCAAAAAGTTTATTTACATTTATTTTCACTTTACTATGTATTGAAGTTATGTGATCTTAAAATATATCCTCTTCAAATGGAATACATATATATGCTGTAAACCCAAACCGTTGGCTTCTATTATATCATATGTTCTGGATGTTACCTTTTCGTTTTACGTATCATGCACTTAATTGTAAGTATAATCTTATCAAATATTTAAACATACAGTAATTGTATTAATGTCTGATTTTTATGAACAAGTAGCGAAACTCCCTAAAATATTAACTGAACAGTATCACTTACATTATAATAAGTTTGTTATTTGATCTGAGCGTTAGCTTATAAACATAACTGCACAGCCTGCGATTAATAGCTAAGAATTTCTTTCTGCTTTATTTTTAATATAAACACGACATTAAAATTTTTTTATTTTACATATTTTTTTTTTCTTCTTTAAAACAAATAGTAAAAATCAATTGTTTTTAATACTTTGTACAACACCACATATCATCAAAATGGCAGCTCCTACGGCTATTAAAAAGACACAAATAGCATCATCATTACCAGATGTTGTGCCTCAACAAAAAATCGAAGAAGATGATGATATTATGATTGACGCAGACAATATTGACGAGCAGTTACCGCAAACACAAATAGAGAATCCAGCTGATATTAAACAACCACAAACTGGTTTAGTGCTTGATGAGTCGGGGAAACCAAAATTTCAATCAGAAACAGATTCTATTAAAAAAATCAAAATAGAATCTCGTAAAATTGCAATCCCACCACATAGAATGTCACCTTTAAAAAATACTTGGCCTAAAATTTATCCACCATTGGTTGAACACTTAAAATTACAAGTTAGAATGAATCTTAGAACTAGAAATGTCGAATTAAGATCATGTAATAAAACTACGGATCCCGGTGCCTTACAGAAAGGTGCAGATTTCGTCAAAGCATTTTCATTAGGTTTTGACATCGATGATGCGATTGCTTTGCTTCGATTGGATGATCTCTATATCGAATCTTTTGAAATCAAAGATGTTAAAACTTTACACGGTGACCATTTATCTCGTGCAATTGGTCGTATTGCAGGTAAGGATGGTAGAACAAAATTTGCAATTGAAAATGCAACTAGAACGAGAATTGTTCTAGCAGATTCAAAAATTCATATTTTAGGTGGGTTTACTCATATCAAAATGGCAAGAGAAGCTGTTATGAGCTTAATTTTGGGTAGTCCACCTGGTAAAGTTTATGGTAATTTAAGAACAATGGCATCTAGATTAAAGGAAAGATATTAATTGATTTTAAAAATGTTTCATTTTTAATGTATAATTTAGTTCATTTTTTTTTATTTTTTGAATCTATACCTATTTTTTATCATTTCTTTTCTTTCTTATGTTTTTATTTTTATATTTAATTTTTCTATTTATCGTCATTACGCTATAATTAATTTCCTAAAAATACAAATAAAAAAAAAATATTATTAAACTGGGATATATGTATAAATATTTTAGCTACATAGTCTCTTCTATAACTTCATGTAGTAGTTTTAATTGATAAGCGTCCGCAACATTTTGGAAAACATTACTCCTTTTATGGACTTCTTTATGACTTATAGTTCCAACCCACTTACCTGAACAGGGACAATTCATTGATAGTTCATCACTCCTCATACTATTACACTTTTCACATTTTAAATCTTGTGTTAGATACTTGGCAAACAATTTATTTATTTCGAAAATCAATCTTTCTTCAATAATTAATTTGTTATATTTTTTATGGCAATTGGCGCAATTCCAAATAATGTCCTCATCATCTTTACAAAGATCAATATCTCTGGTTTGATAACAGTAGTCACAAATGAACTCTGGAATTATTAGTGAAGTTGATGGATTTTTAAAAATACCCTCATCGTTAAATTCCTTAATATCGAACAAACTGAGTAAATCTCGACGTAGCATTCTAACTTCAATGTTTCGTTTTTTTGATAAACTTAAAATTTGACATAAATATATAACTAGTTCTAAAGTTGGATTTGTTAATCTTAAATGTGAGCCTGCTAAAATCGGAAATTGATATTCAGTACTCATTTTCAAATCTAACATAATTTCATTTTGCTTTTTGACTAGATTTCTCATTCTTTTTAATAATGGCTTTCTAATATATGCACAAACACTTTCTTCTTCGATTTTATCAAAATCAATTTCCTCATCCTTTATGCGATTCTGTTTTAAAATTTGAGTAATTTGTGTTTGCCTCAAAGGTGAACTTTTAGTTTGACTGTTTTCGTGATTAGCATGTTTACCATACTCTCTTTCTCTATCTTTAATTAATGAATCTAAAATCATTAAGACCCAGTCTTCAAATTCCTCGTGTAAAATGATTGGCAAATAATTTTTGATTTGCCATTTTGAAACATATTGTAATTTTTGTTCAAATTCACTTTCTTGAATTTCATAACAAAAACTACCTGCATAATTGAATTTGTCCATCCAGACAAGTAAATCCCAATATCGAACAATATTTAATTCTAATAAGTTAAATAATGTTTTTGATCTTGCATTTGAAACTAAATATTGCCCATATGCGTAAGAGTTTTCAACAGCAGTTTTTGAAGTTTTCAAAATCACTCTATTTCTGTCTGCAAAAATAATTGATGATCCCATTCTTTTAAATTCACTTAGTAATTGAACCATAGATTTTTTTGTTAAATTGTGAACGTGATAATGCAATGATGAATCATACAAATACGAAGATGAGTTTGCACACCATTTAACAAACGCACTGATTAATGCATCAGCTTCTCCATTATCTTTAATGGCGTCATCCCACCAAAATTTTATTAAACCTCTTAATACTGCCAATGCTGGCCCTGAAAAACTGTCTTCAGCAAAAGTTGTACTATTTGAATCTCCAGTTTCAGAAACAAAAACCCCTTCAGCTTCATTGATTAATGAAGATGATAAAACCGTGTTGATCGTTAGATTTTTAATTTCAATTTCTAAACATACAGTATCATAAATTTCTGGACGATTAAAAACTGGGAACTGTAATGACTCTTCAGTTGATAAAAAAAATTTATCCTTTTCAATGCCTCCATAATCTGGGCTTGGATGCGATGACCACCATAAAATAATGTTATTTTCTGATAAACGGCGTGAATAATTAATATCAATTAAATAACCCATATTATCAACATTAAGATTACAAAGTGGAACGTTGGTATATTTTGATAATAACATCAATTTCTGAAGCCATGTTGATAATGAGAAATAATGATTGACGATTCTTTTCAAAATGACTGAATGCCATGAAAGAGCTTGAACTTGAATTTCAGAAATTGACATATTGATAGTCGGTAGATCAGTAGATGATTTAAAAAGTTGTGATAATTTTTGCGAAATATGTGACTGAATGACAAGAAGCAGTTTTGATGCAGAATTAGCTGTAATATTTGCCATACGAGAATTCAATTTCTTGTAAAGTTTTGTAAGATCAGTGAAATATTGAGTATCAAATTCAAGCTCCTCTTTATAATCAATGATATTGTATAATTTATCAATAACGTCTTTCTTTGTCTTGTACATTTCTTTATATAAACCATTCAAATTAGGGGGTAATTGTTGAGCACCTGTTGACGGTTTCAATATATACACATACGATGAACTATCAAGGGTATTAAATAATGTAAATATTTCATATCCATTAGAAACAACATGAAGCAAATACAAAATACCCATTGAAAACCTATTCAAATAACCATCAGATGGTAATGCTTTTAAATTGTCTTGATCAAAACCTTTTTCAAATGATCTGGCTAAAAATCCAACTTTGGAATCATCAAATTTTAAGCAAGTACCTAAATCCATAATGGCTCTTTCAGTAGCATCAATATGTGATTCATAAATACCATTAATATTTGAATTTGTTAACAGACTATCACTTTTCTCCATCTCTTCTTTAAATACCCATTCTGGCATGACGAACCTAAAAACACTTTTTTCTTTAGTTCCGGTTGGCAATAATGCACCTGATTTTGTAATTTCACAATGTGGAATAATATTTGATAAAGCTTCTGTTGTAGTTTTAAAATCAACATAAATTTTTTTGGGGATATGAAATGTTAATGTTTGAACTTTACCATTGATCAAAACAAATGCTTTTAAATCACCTGGATGTGATGGGTCCGCTTTATACTCGATAACTTGCCAAATTGAATTTAAATAACTTTCAGCTTGTGATTTCATCATATTAGTCATTGCAGAAGATGTACTAGAACGTAGCCCTGATCTACCAAATATTTTTTCTCTTCTTTCTCTTTCTTTTAACTGGATTTTCCATTTAATTTTTTGATACATTAAAAATGCCGGATAATTTATCAATGGATCAGGCATTGTTTGGTTTATTATTCGTTGTTCTACTTCATCAAGCCCTTCAACGTCTCTAGATTTTCTTTTTTTCGAAGTAACTTTTCCAACCTTCGGACCATTTCCATTGATTGCTACTGTTCCAATATCTTCAATATCATCCACAACTGGCTTAGAACCTTTTGGTGCCGTTTTGAAAAAAGTTGATAATGAAGATTGTTTTAACTTATCATCACCAATGTCAACTTTTTTCTGTAACCAATCTGGGTGTGCAACTCTTGGAACGGGATTACGAATACCTTGTAAGGCAGCTGGAATTGTAATAATTTTCTGAACAACAGAAGCTAAACGTTCTCTATAATAATCCCAATCAATAATAGTTCTTGGATCAAAATTTTCCAAAGACGGATCACCTAACCATCTCCTTAAAAATTTCTGTTTAACTTGTGTTTCGGATGAAAAAATAGTAGTTGGAATTGCACGTTCAGCAACAGGTGAACCAATAGGTTTACGAGCAATAACATACTTACAAGCTAAACCTTTATCTTTAACCATTTCAGCACCTAAAAACTCACCTAATCTTTTAGCTGTTGTGATCGACGTCGATTTTTGCTTGCCATATTCTGCCAAGGTTTTGGACATACTCCTATTTTCGCAAATTAATTCAATCAAATCCTCATCCTCTAACATCTTACCTTTAGTGTCTAAAACATCTAGCCATCTATTTGCAACATTAGCCACTGCTTGATAACATTTTTCTAAGGTGTCTCCTTCTAAAAATAATTTGAAAATATCAGATTGAAAATTTTTAATTAATTGTAGTTCACCTCTTCTTTTCAATTCAAAACCCTTTAGTTCAGCTAAGGAGCCGTCAAAATTAAAAACCGCGTAACGTTTTTTTAAGCCTTTACCTTCTTCTTTAGAAGTGGGTAAAATCATTGCCTTGTATGGACCATCAACTTCAAAAAAAATAGAGTTATCAGATTTAATTTCGTATTTTAATTTCTCCGAATTAACTAATTCTTGATATTGATGATTGGTAAATTTAGCGTGCACTAAATAATTCAACATAGAACAAGGGTATGAAGCAAAAAGAGTTTTACCATCTTTGAATTTGAAATTATAATTTTCTGGAAAGCTGGAGGGTAATATACACCAAATACCATCGGTGTCTAATTCCAAGGGTCTTCCCAATCTTTCCACTAAACATCTGGCCATTTGAATAATAGTTGCACCAGTAAGACATGTAATACCTGCCATTTCCATAGAATACCACCTGGAACCTTTACGCATAACGTAACCGTAGAAAGAGTTCAAAATAACCTTATGTGCCAACTGCAATGAATCATATAAAACCACCATTTTTTGTGCTTCTTCTATAGCGTGTGAATCGCTTTTGTCTATTGATTTTACCTTTCCTTTCCAAACTTTAGCTAGACCTTTAAAATCATAACGTCTATCACGAAAATCACGAACAGTGTTAACATAAAACGGATTTTCTCTTTGACACACAATAGCTTCCCGCTCGACTGTTTCTGTCTTTTTTATTCTATGATAAACTTTTCTTGAATAGTCTGAAACACTTTTTTTAATTTCAGCAACTTGTTCTGGATGGCCCAATTCCGTGAATTTCCTTTTAGGCAACCCCGGCTTTCTTGGGGGAAAGCGCTCATTATGCATCGCATTTTTAATCATATTATATTCACTCATATCAGCTGGATAAAATTCTCCTCTCCAAGACCAAGTTAATCGCCTATCGCACTTCTTGCCAGGTCTATTAAAATCACAGGATGCACAGTCTTCTTCAGTTTTCATCGAATCTGGTTGTAAACGATTCGTGGTCATAATATTTGGATACATAGAAGCAACATCTACATGATAAATTAACGGAGTCTCCAAACGTTTTGGATTATTTTTCAAAGCTAACAATTTTGCTTTCACATCTTCATATATTTCTTCATAATTAGTGACATCTTCAAATTTTTTACCTCCTTCGACAGTAATTGCAAACTTTAATGCACTGTCTAAATCATTCAAAATTTCATCAATCGCAGTAGGATCGATAGAAAATTCGCTTTTTAAATCATCCCTAAAAACACCTGCTTCCAAAGATTCCACATGACCACCAACATAGGTCTCCGATTCCAATAAATGACCTTCATAAAATCTTTCAGGTGGATCAGTATGTTTATTTGGTAGTAAGATATTTTTTTGATATGCCTGAACCATCAATAGCATTTCACACAACGTTCCAGTACCCTTTCTTAAGGTTTCATCTGGATTTAATGGAATAATCGTGCATAAGGAAAAAATAAACGGGTGAACATATTTATAATATAAGTAATAAGTTGCAACAGCATCAGAAACAGAATATTCGGAAAGAATTTGAGGGTTGTCATATGCATAAGGTGTCATTAGCTCGGGATCAAGTTCTGTTGGATTATAGCCCAATTTAGCCGTTGTAACTGCTTTAAGACCTTGAGAACCCTGCGGTAAATAAGAATCACGTTTCACCCATCTATAACAATCCATATGCACACAGTGATTTGATTTATATTCTCCTTCTGCATCCTTAGAAAATCCAATTTCTTTAAACATATCCATACCATGAAAAACCGCTCTGGCTTCAATAAAGGGCCAATCAAAAAAATCACCATTAAATGTAGCCATGACAGTCGGTTTTACTTCTCTAACGTGTTCAAAAAATCGTTCTAAAAGCGCCTGTTCATCAATTTCATTGAAGATTGTAAATTGACCTGGATACTCTGGTTTGGGTGTGTATTCAAAATCATCAATATCTTCCGAAATAATAGATCTATTTGTAATTAAAAAACCTTCACCATCGATCATATATGAAATCATCATAATTTGATCCACTGCGGAATCTGGAAATTTAAGTGGGGCTTTTGTTGTTTCAATATCGAATGCTAAAACCACTGGATCTGCAAAGGCAATTTTGTTTTTGTCTTCAGTAAGCTTCGGACCTGTTGGTGTTGCTTCCACTATGTACCACTTACCGATTCGGAGATCCTTGTCTATAGAAACACGAACATGATATGGAACATCGTATTCTCTAATATCTAAAATAACTTCAGAAATATCAGTATATTTGATATTGTTTTGACCTTCGGTATCATCATCCATCAACAAGTCATCATTTTCAATCGTCTCCTTGAGGATATTATTATAATTTAAGTTGACTGATTTGTAAATATTGTTACTTTCCTGATTGTCTTTATTTTTCTGTATAATTGGTTGTAGTTTTCTTCTAGCATCTAATAAATCAGTTATGTTGTTGAAAGAAAGTCTAATTAAAGAACGTTTTTTACCAATAAGATGATTGGGTAGCTCCAGATCCTCCTTTTCTAACCGAATTATGGATTTAACTGTTGTTTCTAAAAATCTTCTTAACCATTCTTCAAGTTCGGTTTCTGTACCTGGTTGGCAAATGAGCATAAAGTAAGGATCATATTGATACGAAACTTTAAAGGAACCGCCTTCTTCATCTAAAAAGTAATAATCAACACCCGAAAGTGAAGCATGTGATTCATTATCTTGAATAACTGTAGAGTGCATGTTAATAAGCCATCCAGTTCTTTTTGGACCGGATTCAAATCTGTCAAATCCAAAAACCGAATCTATTCTATCAATTTCTTTCAAGTGATTTATTTTTTCTTCAGCCTGGAGTTGAGCATTTGTTGTACTAATGGTTCTATATTTATCTTTTGAAAAATTATTATAATTTCTTTGAGAATGTGAGTCTTGGTTGTCACCATTTTTTGACTTGCTTTTCACAAAACGAGCTGAAGAAGATCCTTTAAATCCACCTCTATATGCCATTCTTTTAATGGATGCAGTAAAAAACTCGTAATATTATAGAATTTTGATTTTTAAACTAATCTGAATAGTTTTCAGTATGGACGAAATGTTATATTTTTGATTCACACAAATACCTGTTTCGCGTAACGTCGATCGACTCACTGATTTTCTTGGTTTTTAAGGATTTGAATCAAGTGCTACTTTACACTAATAATTTCTTGTCCATACTTCTTTTTCTGACGTTCAGAAAAAGCAGATCATGTACAATCCATATGCACAACAAGGGACAGAAGGTAAAGGTCAGGATAACGGCGCATCACAATTGCCCTACTTCCCGCAACAACAAACTCAGCATGTAAATCAATTTCAACAGCCACAACATCAACAACACGCCCAGCAAGGTACTCCAATCCAACCAGGTCAACAAGCTACAAATATGAACTTCAACACATTTTTTAACGATCCAGCCGCACAAATGGGTTTGCAGTTCTCACAATCTGCTTTTAATGCATCTCAACAGTATATGCAGAATAATTTACAACAGTTTGTTTCAAATGAGGATATTAAATACTATTTTAAAGTCTCAAATTCTTACGTTTTGAAGAAACTATTTTTAATATTATTTCCATATAAGAATAAATCATGGACTAGACAAGTTAGGGGTAGTAGTGATACCAATTCTGCTCCTGGAACGCCGCAAGCAATGCTAGAAGCGTATGCTACACCAGTGGAAGATGTAAATGCACCAGATTTGTATATACCAACAATGGCATTTATGACCTATATTTTAGTTTGGGCATTGAGTTCAGGTATTAAAGGTGATTTTCATCCACAAATGTTGGGTTACGCTACCACTAGAACATTGGCATTTTATATGATCGATGTTGTTTTGTTAAAAATCTCATTTTATGTTTTGGGTATAAGCTCCAAAAATAGTAAAATTTGGGATTTAGTTAGTTATTCTGGTTATAAGTTTGTTCCAATTTTATTTATCATGATATTGAAAAGCTTTTCCTCTTCAATTTTGTTAAATTACGCTGTATTACTGGGATTATGTTTTTCATTTGGATTTTTCTTGATGAGAAGTTTGAAGTATGTGGTTTTGCCTAGTGGTTTAGAAGGTTCCAACATGAGTACCGGAAGCAAAAGAATTAGAACACAATACTTGTTTGGATCATGTTTTTTGGTCCAGGCCGTTTTGGTGTGGTTAATGACTTAAGTAGAGTATTGTGTAATATATTATAAGTATGAATATAGTTGTCGTTGGTGCAAAGATGATTCCTTATTTGTTTATATAAGTCACGTGAATAGAATGTTACCCGGGAAAAACAAGCACATGGCTATTTTTTGAGATTCTACCTTGCAAATGAAAAATTTTCACTTTCACGTTCCCGCTCTGAAGCTCTTTATTAACACCTCTGCCCCTCCTTCTCCTTCTCTTCCTCTCCTAACCCATTCGTTTTAGCAACAGCTTACAACAGCAATCTATATTATACTTCCAAGATGGGTATGTAAACCACCAATTTCTTTTAATATTGCTCATCTCTTTACATTGAAATTTTTTGGTACCTTGAAATCATATTAGGAATAATTTATTTGCTCTAAAAGATATATACTCAAAAATTTCTATTCAACTTGTATAAAATTATTATTTTAAACGGCCAATTATTTTTTGAATCAGAGTGCAGCTCAATGCTGCTATCAGACTTTTTAAGGAGATTAGTTTTCAATTAGAATAAATTATTAGTTATCGATTATTATACTAACATCACGTTTTATTATTATAGTTAACTTCACTGTTGAACAAATGAGAGAGTTGATGGACCGTGTTACCAATGTCCGTAACATGTCCGTTATTGCCCACGTCGATCACGGTAAATCCACTTTGACTGATTCTTTGGTCCAAAGAGCTGGTATTATTTCCGCTGCTAGTGCTGGTGAAGCTAGATTTACTGATACCAGAAAGGATGAACAAGAAAGAGGTATTACCATTAAATCCACTGCTATTTCTTTATATTCTGAAATGGAAGACGATGATGTTAAAGACATTAAACAAAAAACAGATGGTAACAAGTTTTTAATTAACTTGATTGATTCCCCAGGTCACGTTGATTTCTCCTCAGAAGTCACTGCTGCTTTGAGAGTTACCGATGGTGCTTTGGTTGTTGTTGATACCATTGAAGGTGTTTGTGTTCAAACAGAAACCGTTTTAAGACAAGCTTTAGGTGAAAGAATTAAGCCAGTTTTAGTTATTAACAAGGTTGATAGAGCTATGTTAGAATTGCAAATTTCTAAAGAAGATTTATATCAAACTTTTGCCAGAACTATTGAATCTGTTAACGTTGTTATTGCAACATATGTTGACAAACATTTAGGTGACTGTCAAATTTACCCATACAAGGGTACCGTTGCTTTCGGTTCCGGTTTACACGGTTGGGCTTTTACTGTTAGACAATTTGCTACCAGATACGCCAAGAAATTTGGTGTTGACAGAGAAAAGATGATGGAAAGATTGTGGGGTGATTCCTTTTTCAATCCAAAGACTAAGAAGTGGACTAACAAAGATAAGGATGCTTCTGGTAAACCATTAGAAAGAGCTTTCAACATGTTCGTTTTAGATCCTATTTTCAGATTAGTTAACTCTATTATGAACTTCAAGAAGGATGAAATTAACACTTTATTAGAAAAATTGGAAATTAACTTGAAGGGTAGTGAAAGAGAATTAGAAGGTAAAGCCTTAATGAAGATTGTTATGAGAAAATTCTTACCAGCTGCTGATGCCATGTTGGAAATGATTGTTATTCACTTACCATCTCCAGTTACTGCTCAATTTTACAGAGCTGATCAATTATACGAAGGTCCATCTGATGATGCTCATTGTTTAGCCATTAAGAACTGTGACCCAACCGCCGATCTAATGTTGTACGTCTCCAAGATGGTCCCAACTTCTGATAAGGGTAGATTTTATGCCTTTGGTAGAGTTTTCGCTGGTACTGTTAAGTCCGGTCAAAAGGTTAGAATTCAAGGTCCAAACTATGTTCCAGGTAAGAAGGAAGATTTATTTATTAAGGCAATTCAAAGAACCGTTTTGATGATGGGTAGATCGGTTGAACAAATTGATGATTGTCCAGCTGGTAATATTATTGGTTTAGTTGGTATCGATCAATTTTTATTAAAATCCGGTACTTTAACTACCTCTGACACTGCTCACAATATGAAGGTCATGAAATTCTCTGTTTCTCCTGTTGTTCAAGTTGCTGTTGAAGTTAAGAACGGTAATGATTTACCAAAATTAGTCGAAGGTTTGAAGAGATTGTCCAAATCCGATCCTTGTGTCTTGACTTTTATGTCAGAATCTGGTGAACATATTGTTGCTGCCACTGGTGAATTACATCTAGAAATTTGTTTATCTGATTTACAAAACGATCATGCTGGTGTTCCATTGAAGATCTCTCCTCCAGTTGTTCCTTACAGAGAAACGGTTGAATCTGAATCCAGAATTCCAGCTTTATCTAAGTCTCCAAATAAGCATAACAGAATTTACTTAAAGGCTCAACCAATGGAAGAAGAAGTTAACTTAGCTATTGAAAGTGGTGTCATTGACCCAAGAGCTGATATTAAGGTCAGAGCTAGATTAATGGCTGATGATTATGGTTGGGATGTCACTGAAGCTAGAAAGATTTGGTGTTTCGGTCCAGATGGTACTGGTGCTAACGTCGTTGTTGATGAAACTAAGGCTGTGCAATACTTGAGTGAAATTAAGGATCACGTTAACGCTGGTTTCCAATGGGCTACTAAGGAAGGTCCATTATTAGGTGAAGCTTTGAGAGGTATTAGATTTAACATTTTAGATGTTACTTTACATGCCGATGCTATTCATAGAGGTGCTGGTCAATTAATGCCAACTATGAGAAGAGTTACTTTTGCTTCTATGCTATTAGCTGAGCCAAGAATTCAAGAACCAGTTTTCTTAGTCGAAGTTCAATGTCCAGAATCTGCCATTGGTGGTATTTACTCTGTTTTGAACAAAAAGAGAGGTCAAGTTATTTCTGAAGAACAAAGACCAGGTACTCCATTGTTTACTGTCAAGGCTTACTTACCAGTTAATGAATCTTTTGGTTTCACCGGTGAATTAAGACAAGCTACCGGTGGTCAAGCTTTCCCACAAATGATCTTTGATCACTGGGCATCTATAAGTGGTGATCCAACTGATCCAGCATCTAAACCAGGTGAAATTGTTTCTAAAACCAGAGCTAGAAGAGGTTTGAAGGCCGAAGTTCCAGGTTACGAAGAATACTACGATAAATTATAAGGAAATTCGAGTTTCTTTTATTTTATGAATATACTTTGAGTTTTTTGTTTTTAATGTTGAAGTGAGATATAATGTGTCTTAATTTTTTAATTAATTAATCAATGCTTTTCTTTAATTTTACTTTGACTCATTTCTCCTTTCTTTATATCTTTATCTATTTTTGATTACTCTACAATATTAAAGTATCTATTTAAAAAAATCTTTCGTCTAGAATGTAAAAGTTAAAACGTATTAAAATTTTCTAGTTTATATTTCTTTATTTTTTGTTCGCTTTTAACAATTCCGTACGCATGAATAAGCATTATGTCCTCATCCTAAAAGATACCAATCCTAAATTTATCACATTTTCTACTTCATATATATTGCACGTTCAGTCAGATATTTTGTTCATAAATATTTTTTATTATACTATACAATATTACCGTTACAAACAATTTTATACAAATTTTGATCATAAAATGAAACACAAACTCCACTAAACTTATTTTTTAGTAGATTTCAACCTTTTACTTTTCCTCAATGGATGTTCAGTAATTCTCATCTTCACTCTATTCAATCTATCTTTCAATTGATTTTTAGGCGAATTTTGGTGTTTGGGAGGTCTGCCAACAGGTCTGCCAACAGGTCTACCAACGGGTCTACCAACAGGTCTACCAACAGGTCTGCCAACAGGACTACCAACAGGTCTACCAACAGGTCTACCAACAGTTCTACCAACAGGTCTACCAACAGGTCTACCAACAGGTCTACCAACAGGTCTATCAACAGGTCTACCAACAGGTCTGCCAACAGGACTACCAACAGGACTACCAACAGGTCTACCAACAGTTCTACCAACAGGTCTACCAACAGGTCTACCAACAGGTCTACCAACAGGTCTACCAACAGGTCTACCAACAGGTCTAACAGGTTTACCAACGGATCTGGAGGTAGTTCTGTGTGTAGCCGTTATCAGTTCTCTTGCTAGTTTATTTTCTTTTTGATCAACCAAAGTAGACTTCTTTGGTGGTCTACCACGCTTCCTTTTAAAAGCAACATTGTCTTCTACAGTACCGCTGGCGTTTCCTGCAAGGGTATCATCAACATGCTCATCAACGTTAGGTTTAATAGAATAGTCGGCAAAACGTCTACTTCTCAAACTTCTACCATCATAAATATCAGTAATATCAGTCAAAGTAATACCAAAACGTTGAATTTTACCATGGTTGGCATTTTTGACTTTTCTAAAAGATTTTTTTATATCAACATCTGCAAATGGTTTTTGATTAGGTTCAGGGTTAGATATATCAACCAGTCGCATGCCCTGCAAATCGTAGCTATGTTTTAACTCATCCCACGCACCAGATTCGATCATCTCAATCATTTCAAATGCTTTGGCATATTTCACTTTACGGTATTTAACCCAAGTTTTAAATACTTTATAAATAACAGATCTGTTATCCAAAGACGTTGTATTGGATACCCAGTTTTCAAAGTTATCAATATCAGACATTAAAATTTTAATATCGTCGTACTTTCCGTCATTCACGTCATCAACAATTTCAAAAATTGTGGGTTCGGGTGCCCCACTGGGTATCGGAACACGTTGCGAGATATGTTCGGTAAAATATGAAATCAAAAGTTTCAAAACGAATTGATAAGGATTATATATACAAAGGATAGAATTCAACCTTTCGTTGATAAATTGCTCGGATATACTAGACCTATTAGTTGTCAACTGCGCCAAATGAAGTAATTTCAATGTGTCGTTTTTAAAATATTTAACTGCTGCTTCCCTTCCTGGTAATTCTGATCCTGGTAATGTGGCATGATTGAAAACATCTGGACGTTTTATTAAAGGTTTTCCAGTATGGTGTCTCTTCAATGTAAAAAATTTGGCCATCTTTATGATTGTTTCGCTATCAACGGGAGGCAATCTTTGTTTCAATAGAAACTCTGCAAGTTGGGTGACAATAATATGGGGTAAAACATAACCAGACTGTGATAATTTCCAAACAAATTTAGATGATTTTGACTCCTGCAGTTCTTTGTATTCCGCTTCTGTAACAGGGACTAAATTAGATTGCAATGGATCAGTAGTGTCAGCATTAAAATATAATCTGGTCTTTTGAAGACCAGATTTAATATTGTGTTTATGGGCCCATTCAATGGGAGTATGTCTATCACAATATGATACTAATGAAGTTTTATCATTCATTGCGCTTTTGATACCCTTTTTCATTTTCATGTATAGATGAGCCCGTTTGGCACATGTTACATGGTAAGCGCAAAAACAAGAAGGTCTGGAACACTGGATACATGCACCAACTTTCTGTTTGCAGATATAACATGTTAATTTCCATCGACTTTTGGGAACATTATTAGCACCTTCGATTGGTTCCATGTATATTGGATTGGCGAAATAGAGTTCACTAATCCACAATGTACATAGAACATGCGCCCAATGACCATCATCAGTTTGTTTAAATGCACCTGTTGTTGATGGACAAAACACGCATTTTTCAATAGTATTTCTTGCAATTAAGCATCGACGGCAGAGCCATGGACCTTCAGGTATAAATGAGACACCGTAACATTCTTGATGAACGGCAATATCACAGCCGTCACAAAAGACGATGGAATTAGAGTTATCACATTCACTTGAATTGCAGACGGCACAGCATTGATCTTCTTCTGGTGTGCAGCCAGTCCCATCATCTGATCCATATAATAAAGCATGATATTGCTGGTTTGCATCTATTGTTGTTCTATCTTTAATAGTTGGTGGTAATATACGTTCAATTTGGTATACTTGAATTTCAAAAAAGGTGATTATAATTTCAAATAATTCCATTGTTAATTTTGAAGTTTCTGGAAGTTCTGAATTAATATTATGTAGAAACAATAAATCTTGTTCGTCCATATCATAATACACTTGAAAATGTGATAAATTGTATGGCAGTTTCCCCTTTATAAATTGATCCTGTTTTGAGTCCGGTCGTATATAAGTGTCTGGCAATTCATTTATTCTTGAAGGGTTATTACAAAATCCTAACCTTTCACAAATTTTGGCAAATTTATGGTCGCTATTTGATTCGGCTATATCAAATGGTTTAGTTGCACCTAATGCAGCTGACACGGACTTTGAATATGGAATTTTTCTAAAGGATGGTTTTTTCAACCTAGAATAGATCTCATGATCTATTCTTTTCCTTTTCTCGTTATATTGATTTAACCCTGGAGTGTTTTCTGTGAGATTGTGTTTAAAGGCAGTGGATTTTGTAAATATTGTGGGTAAAAGCACTTCTTCATCCAGTGATTTGTAATACAGATCAAAGTTAGATTCCTCCCTTGGATTGAGTAGCTCTGAGTAATCATTTGGATGTAGGGAAGAGGTCATTTGCTGTAAGCTTAATCTGTAAAACACTACAACAACTGCTTTGAGTCAAACAAAAACTGGATTCATGTGATGCTCAGTTTTTGTTTTCGAGTGTTGTATATGTGCACGGATGTTTCTTGGTTCTTTTATTGTTACAGATTCGAATAGTATCATGGATTTTGTAATGTAAAGAAAATATCAAAATGCATTAGGAATTTAAGTAGAACGGAAATTGGACATATGAGCTGATTTTAGTTATGAGAAATATGCATGCCTACTATCAAATGGTACATAAGGTTGATTATAATTTTTGGCGATAGAGTTCAGTTGCCAAACACCCACGGGGTTTAGTTAGTTGTTTGAATCAAATAGAAATAAAGTATAAGCCGATAGAGAAAGAATACTTTTTATTTTGATCTTTTACCCTCATGAACTATTCAAATATGATCCATTTTTAATTCGTGAAGCTTGTCATTTTCAGTGGCAGATACAGTAAGTAAGACAAAAAATCATTAAGCATATCTAAATTCATGGTCAATCCGTCCTGGATCGCCCGTTGCAAATTTACAGTAATGGCTTGGAAAATCGAACAAAATAAGAGTTGATTTTGATATCCCGTCCATGATTATCCAAAGTGCAATCAGAAACTTAGAAAGAAAAGGGTCCTCTGATAAATTCAAACTTTTGGTTTCTGATAAATCACTTGAAGAAGAATTATTACGGAGTTCAACTTCCAGAAAAATTGAATCCATTTATGTCACAGGGATTTAAAGAAAGTATTAGCATTTAAATAAAAAAGCCAAAAATATGGAGACACTAAGTATGGCTATTATTGTCAAATCGAGCAGTTCACAGAAGAATCTTACCTTCTGCAAAATTTATATTTAACAATATACAATCCCTTGATCTTCAGTTTTATAAAAATAATGAAATGTTGAGGTCACACACAGAAAAGCAACTGTTGGAAAAAAAATTCTTGAAGAACGGGGAAGATAAAAAGTATTAAGAGTGAGTTCAATCCAAAAAGACTAGAGCTAATACGCAATTGTTTTGAGAAACAAACTCAGAAATTGAAACTTCCTGCTGATATTAAAAACAGAGTTAAACAGGAGTCTGATTCTGAAATTGATTTTATAACCGATACTAATTCAAATTATTTTGATGATGAAAATTTTGTTTTAGAGCCACTTAGGTTTGGCAAAATTGATAAGTTCAAAATTTTAGAAGAGTTGAAAAAAATTAATGCTCTAATTTTTAAAACAAATTGTTAAAGTACTTTACAAGTTCCACAGATTAAAAAGAAGTTTGAAACGTGACTCTGTCAAGCTCATTTTCCAAGCAACATTACTTTAGATAATGGTTTTGTTTTCATGGATTTGGAAGGCCACACAGATGCGATAGACTATTTATTATTAGTCCTAGGAGTTTCAACATCAGTTTTCAAAGAATCGGTAAACAGTTGAATTTGACCGGCATAGCAAAACCGACATCAACTACATCTACCCATCCTCTTACGATGAACGATGGTCAAAAAGACAGTAATTTTTGTTAAACTACCACTGTAGGTAGCTGAACTTAATTCTATCAAGCAGCAACTCTACAGTTCCCATTTAAAAAAGTACAAAAACATTGAAAAGATAAAAGATATTCGTAACTACAACGGACTGCCAGCCCAAACTCGTGCACAGAAAATGACTTATACGCTCTTGGGTGTGTTTTTTTTATCTTTTAGCTTGAACTGGATTTGTTTTTTAACTTTACTTTTTATATAACCCTTCGTTAGTGTTTTAGCAACATCTATATAGCACTAACCCGCCCCAACAATGGATCCAAAAATGAGTAACAACTTTGCCTTTTATAGCGCAGACGAAGAATTACCAAACAAAAACAACAGAAGCAAGGGAAACAGCAACCAGTACACAGGCTTCAATGACTTTGGTCAGTATGAGGTCACAAACAATACAGATAGATCAAAAACAATCAATCCTTCAGCTGACATGTATAATATGAGCAGTAACTTAGATTATAACCTTAGTACCAATACAAATTTAACAAATAATTCTTTAGATTTCAATCTTGGAGAGCTAGATTCAAACCTTATAGACAATTTAATAGATCCATCCACAGTTAATACAAATAGTAATGTCAGCAATGTTAGCAGCCACGGTATAAATATCAACATAGACCAGTACGATGGTGATGATTTAGATGATCTTAATAATATTGATGGCTATGCAAGTCCACAAGTGTTATCTGCTTCATTGGTTCGTGATTCTTCCAGCTATCAGTCTTCTCAAGTTAATCCACAACATTTCTCTCCTCAATCTCTTGGAATATCGAAGTCTTTGAGTAATAGTGCCAATAATATTCACAATAATGGGAATAGTTTGTCTAAAAGTTACGGTTCTCAACTGGGTACCTCATTTAATAATTTAGTTTCACCAGCTTCCACTTATGATGGGCTACTAGATTCTCCTTATGGTTCTTATCAGAATGGTAGCTTCAATGATGATTTTTTACGATCTCCTCTGAATTCTCCATCTTTGAAAGCAATCGGCTCTCCCTCTTCTGTTGGTTCACATATGAATCCAAAAAGTGCAATAAGTAAAGAGAATAAACTATCTCGTCGTCGAGAATTGCATAATGCTGTTGAACGTCGTAGAAGAGATTTGATAAAGGAAAAAATTAAAGAACTAGGATTGATTATACCTCCAACCATGCTGTATGAACCAGGAAAATTAAAATCTAATGCAAATAAAGATATAAGAGCAAATAAAAGCACAATTTTGTCCAAAAGCGTGTTATATATAACATATTTGAAAGAAATCTTGGATAGTCAGGATAATAAATTATTGATGTTGCAAAATAGAATCCATGAATTGTCATTAGAAGATTGTTCTTGGGTTCATGATTCTAACTCTAAAATTAATCCAGAAGAGCATATTAATAAAGTTGATTCAAGTGTGGACTTGGGTAATATAATGAATAATTTTGATGATTTAAGTAAAGTTGATTTTGATGTGAATTTCCAAAAAGGTAAAGATGGTGGAGGAATTGGTTTACAAAGTTATTCTGATAGTACGAGTCCGTATGAATTTAACTTGGATAGCCCGTTGGAACGAAGCGTATCTTCGCCAATGAATAAGCGTGGTGGTGCTAGTATTAATAGCAGCACAACTAATACTAAATATAATAGTCAGCCATCTTCTAATGTACAGAAACCAAGTGATTTGGACCAGCTTTTGGATATTAAAAATGATAACATCGTAGATGATGCTGAGTTTTTAGAACATTTATTATCCAAAGATCCGAATAGTCCTTCTTTTTAAATTATTTGATTCTTTATATACCGTTGGATTTATTTTATTATGATTTATTTAATTTAATTTCGTTAATTTCTTAGATCAAAAGGTAATTACCGCGCCACATCTTTATTTTTTTTTGCCTTTTCAGTCATGTTTTTATTTCATTTTAGTTTTGTTGTTAGGTGGCTTAATCTCTTTTTTAATTCTAATAGATCAACATGACGGACAACAACGCTGAGTTTTTATCCAATTGGAGAACCAGTCGATCAAATATATCTGAAACTACCGAAGGTATAGCAGATTCGGCTAGAAGCTTTTTTTCTTCCCTCGGTGACAAATTACAAGACGGTTATGATCAAGCATACACCGCACTTCCATTGACCAACTCTGATCTATCACAAGAACAACAAGAACCATCGTGGTTTCAGTTATCAAGATTTGAGAGGATACTCGGATTTTTCCTTTTATTACTTGGGTCAGTCGGTTGTTTTGTTCTTGGGTTCTTTTTATTCCCAGTGTTAACATTAAAACCGAGAAAATTTGTTATGTTATGGACTTTGGGTTCAGTTTTATTTGTTTTAAGTTTTGGTGTTTTACAAGGTCCAGTGAATTATTGTAAACATTTGTTTTCAAAAGAAAGATTGGCATTTTCCGTTGTGTTTTTTGGTAGTATTTTATCTACTATTTATTGTTCAACTGTTTTAAAATCAACAGTTTTGACGCTAGTTGCCGGTATTGTTGAAATATTTGCTGTTTTGTACTACACATTGAGTTATTTCCCTTTTGGTGCACAAACATTCCAGATGATCACCAGTTTCGGTGTTAGACAAGCAAGCAGTATGGTTGGTTTGTAGTTACTAATAAATAACATATATAAGATACGATAATGTATTAAAGACGAAACATATTAAAAATGACCTATAGTTAAGATAAAAATGGTAAAATAAATGCAAAAGTTTAATTCCATGGAATAACGTGAACTTATGAGGGGAAATTCGAGGATATGTGAAAATGAGAACAAGAATTCCATTTGATTAAGTATAATTTTTCACCGATAGCAAAGTAAGATTAAATTTATATAATCAATTATTACAATGTCAGGCTCTGTTGCACACGAAGCATCGTGTATTTTCTGTAAGATCATTAAAGGTAAGTATTACTTCTCATTCATCCGATGCCTTGAATATCGACGGCTATACTGACAATTTTTATTTTTACTTAATTCAGGTGAAATCCCATCTTTCAAACTGATTGAAACAAAACATTCTTATTCTTTTTTGGATATTCAGCCAACTGCTAAAGGACATCTGTTAGTTATTCCTAAATATCATGGTGCTAAGTTACACAATTTGCCAGATGAATACCTAAGTGATATCTTACCAGTTACTAAGAAATTAGTCAATGCATTAGGTCTGGACATCGATTCTCCAGAAGGTGATGGTTACAACATCCTACAAAATAATGGCAGAATTGCACACCAAATAGTTGACCATGTTCACTTCCATTTGATTCCAAAAAGAGATGAAAAAACGGGATTAATTGTCGGCTGGCCAGCAGAAGACGCAAACATGGAAGAACTAGCTACATTTGCAAATGAATTGAAATCCAAACTGGAGTAGATTTATTATATAATAAACTAAGTAGTATAAGAGTAAGCTTTTAACAATATGATCATAATCCTTGTAGTTATTCATGTGGCGAGTGTTATTTGTGGACACTTTGTCTTTTGCCCTCGCGAAATGGATACAAATGATTTTGGATCTCTCCAGAAGATTCAATTTGCCCTTCTTGCCAATTACCTCCATTTCTCATTTTTTTTTGATCCTTCTATTATCAAGACCAATTAATTGTTTATTTATTATAAAATGGTTAACGAAAAGAAGTCACTTTTAGATGCTTCTGGTAAAGAAGTCCAACCTGAAGATTCAACTGCAACCGCTATCTTGAGAAAAAAGAAGAAAGATAATGCTTTAATCGTTGACGATGCAATTAACGACGATAACTCAATTATTTCAATGAATTCCGTTACAATGGAAAAACTACAATTGTTCCGTGGTGATGCAGTTTTAGTTAAAGGTAAGAAGAGAAAAGATACTGTTTTGGTTGTTCTTGCAGATGATGATATGGAAGATGGTGTTTGTAGAATTAATAGAGTCGCAAGAAATAATTTAAGAGTCAGACTGGGTGATATTGTTACAATTCATCCATGTCCTGAAATTAAATTTGCTTCTAGAATTTCTGTTTTACCGATTGCTGACACTATTGAAGGTTTAACCGGTTCTTTATTTGATGTTTTCTTAAAACCATACTTTGTCGATGCATATAGACCAGTCAGAAAAGGAGATCATTTTGTTGTTAGAGGTGGTATGAGACAAGTTGAATTCAAAGTTGTTGAAGTTGAACCTGAAGATTATGCTATTGTTTCTCAGGATACCATAATACACTCTGAAGGTGAACCAATTAATAGAGAAGATGAAGAAAATAATTTAAACGAAGTTGGTTATGATGATATTGGTGGCTGCAGAAAGCAAATGGCTCAAATTAGAGAATTAGTTGAATTACCACTAAGACACCCTCAATTGTTTAAGGCAATTGGTATTAAACCTCCAAAGGGTATTTTAATGTATGGTCCTCCTGGTACTGGTAAAACTTTAATGGCTAGAGCCGTTGCAAATGAAACAGGTGCTTTCTTCTTTTTGATTAATGGGCCAGAAATTATGTCCAAAATGGCCGGTGAATCTGAATCCAATTTAAGAAAAGCTTTTGAAGAAGCTGAAAAAAATTCTCCATCAATTATTTTTATTGATGAAATTGATTCTATTGCACCAAAGAGAGATAAGACTAATGGTGAAGTTGAAAGAAGAGTTGTTTCTCAACTATTAACTTTAATGGACGGTATGAAGGCTAGATCTAATCTTGTTGTTATTGCTGCAACCAACAGACCAAATTCTATTGATCCTGCTCTAAGAAGATTTGGTAGATTTGATAGAGAAGTTGATATTGGAATTCCAGATGCTACCGGTAGATTAGAAGTTTTACGTATTCATACAAAAAACATGAAATTGGGTGATGATGTTGATTTAGAAAAAATTGCTTCTGAAACTCATGGTTATGTTGGTGCTGATATTGCGTCTCTATGTTCTGAAGCTGCAATGCAACAAATTAGAGAAAAGATGGACCTAATTGATCTAGAGGAAGAAAATATTGATGCCGAAGTTTTGGACTCGCTAGGTGTTACGATGGATAACTTTAGATTTGCTCTTGGTAATTCTAACCCATCTGCATTACGTGAAACTGTTGTTGAAAGTGTCAATGTTACTTGGGATGACATCGGAGGCTTAGATGGTATCAAACAAGAATTAAAAGAAACTGTTGAATATCCAGTCTTACATCCAGATCAATATGCTAAATTTGGTTTATCGCCATCAAAGGGTGTTTTATTTTTTGGTCCACCTGGTACTGGTAAAACTTTATTGGCTAAAGCTGTTGCAACTGAAGTTTCAGCAAACTTTATTTCTGTTAAAGGTCCAGAGTTGTTAAGTATGTGGTATGGTGAATCTGAATCTAATATCAGAGATATTTTTGATAAAGCTAGAGCTGCAGCTCCTACTGTTGTTTTCTTAGATGAATTAGACTCCATTGCAAAGTCAAGAGGCGGTAGCAACGGTGATGCCGGTGGTGCATCTGATAGAGTTGTCAATCAATTGTTGACTGAAATGGATGGTATGAATGCCAAAAAGAATGTTTTCATTATTGGTGCAACCAATAGACCTGACCAAATTGATCCTGCAATTTTAAGACCTGGTAGATTAGATCAATTGATTTATGTCCCATTACCTGATGAAGAAGGTAGAATGTCAATTTTAACTGCACAATTAAGAAAGACACCTTTAGAACCTGGAATAGATTTAAGAGCTATTGCAAAATTAACCAATGGGTTTTCTGGTGCTGATTTATCATATATTGTTCAAAGATCAGCAAAATTTGCTATTAAAGATTCTATTGAAGCTCAAAAGAGAATCGAAGAATCTAAGGTTAAGATTGAAGGTGATGCAGAAATGAAGGTTGATGGTGAAGAAGAGGTTGAAGAAGCCGATCCAGTTCCATTTATTACTAAAGCACACTTTGAAGAAGCAATGAAGACTGCCAAACGTTCAGTTTCACCAGCAGAATTAAGAAGATATGAAGCATATGCACAACAATTACAAGCATCAAGAGGACAATTAAGTAGTTTTAAATTTGATAATAACGGTAGTGGTGCAAGTAATACGGGAGCCGCAACTAACACTGAAACAAACGATGGATCAGGAGCTGCATTTGGATCAGTTGAAGATGAGGAAGATGATTTGTACAGTTAGAGAATAAAAAAGATGGAAATAAAATAAAATAAAATAAAATACAATAAAATACAAAATATACCTATAATAAACAACTCTGTGTATATAAATAATTTATCATTGATTGATTGGATTTTTTCGTTTTTTTGTATTTAGTTTTTGATTTTAATTTTAGTTTTAATTCTAAATATTTTCTTTTTTTATTTTCTTTTTATACTATTATATTATTTAATCGTCGTTGTTATTTTTTTTATTCTTTTTATATTTATAAGTTTTTAACAGAATATATTATTTTTTATTATCATTAATAGGGATAGAAAAGCGTAAAAAGGAAGTGTAAAGTAAAATTATTTAAAAATGTATAATGTAAAAATATTCAGTGTTTGAATAGCCAGTCAAACTAAAAAGCGCACAAAAATGTATGAAAAAAAAGTGAAAAATAATAAAATGATTAACCAAAATAAGTTCAATAAATGCATTTGATATTATCAGGATTAACAACACGTAATGGTATGTTATCTTTACCACCATAATTTTCCTTATCCTGCAACAAGGGTAAACTTGAATTTAAATTTGTAATTGATTGTTGAGGTTTTAAGCGTAATGGACGCAAAGGTATATTTAAATTATTATTTGAGGATGAGGAAGATAAAATGGTTGATACTGTTGAAGTTGAAGACGAAGAAGACAGCGAAGGCAAAGTTGAAGGAGTTGAGGGGTATGAAGGTATATTTGATTTTGAATTTGGATTGTATGTAAATAACGGAGTTGTTGAAGAGATTGGGGAACTTGAGAGGGAATGTGAGGATTGGTCTGAAAGTGAAAATGAGGGCGAAGGTGAAGTTGGTCCTAGTTTTGAATTTGAAGATGCAATATCTAGGGAATATAAGGATAGAGGTTTTGAAGCATTCAGTTTTGTGGACAAAGTTTTTTCTTTTTGTTGAATTTTTAATTCACTTTGTGACCTAAATTTAGTTTTTATTGGTTCTAAGAAACGGGATAAAACATTTATTAACTCGTTATTTTGGAAACGTAAATTATCCCAACCAATATATTCAATCATTTCCATTTCCAAAGCGTTGACTTCTTTCAAAGTTAGCAAACCATCGGTATATTTACACCAGTGTTTATTCATTGGAGAAGAATCATTTAAATATTTGGCAGATAATATTAGTGAACCTAAGAAGATTCTATGGTGCGTTGTTTCCATACCAATTGAATTTGCAGGTATCAAATCCCGTAGTTTCATAAGATAAATTAAGCTTGACATTAAAGTTGGAGTTTGAACATGGGAGTATTTTATTAAATTCTTAATGAAATTATACAACGGAGGAATTCTGTTGGTTGGAGAATTTGGTGGTGTTGGGTAACCATTATTATTGTTATCATTTGAACTGGAACTTGGATTTATTGAAATAATGGATGCTGTTGTATTAACCAAGAATTCGATCATATCCGGGGAAACTGGTTTGTTAAGGAATGTGTAAAGAGCTTTCAAATCAGACATGATTTTCTAATTTATGGCTCTTTCAATGATAAGTATGTATATTTGAGATGACGAAAAGTAACAACACTAAATGATTAATAACAATTAACAAGAAGTGGATGGTGAAGTGTTTAAATAAACTGTGAACAACAATAAAACTTGGGAAACCACCTTTGCCCAAAGGGGGAAAAACACGAAAGTTTTCACAAAAAATAGAAAAAAAGACGAAACGCGAACGCGAACGCGTTTTGTCTTTTTTCAATTCATTTTCATATTCTAAGTCTTATGAAATTGACCTTTTGGGATTATGAGGTGGTTGTTTGTTATTAGTTCGTTTTGACTTGCTATTCTGTTATCCAGAATCTAGAAAGTGAGTTGATTATCGTCTACTTTTTGTAAACCTTCCTTAATTTTGTATCAGATTCAGTATTTTATTAAATCAGTTTGATTTGTTAATTGTATCGCCTCCCCGGTTTTGGTTTCATTGTGGTTAACTACTGTATTAACTTTCAAGTTGTCGTTCGTTATACTCACTTGACTTCATAATACTATATTCGAAGATGTTCTAAAGTAACGTCAAAAATATTCAATTTGAAACATTCTACAAACTTACTGGCAACCTGTAATTGTCAAACACGGTTTATTTTTGGTTTTAAAGATTCCATACGTTTCTGACACATTGTGGAAACTTGGCCGAGCTATGATTAAATCACGCTTGCTAGCCAAATCCATTTCAAATATTTTAATAACAAATCAAGTGTAGATATATTTATCTATTAGCTTCATCCCTATAATAAATTAAACTATGGTTTTTTTCGGATTCAGCTGTTAGAAATTGAACCTCACTACCTCATTTCCATAATTAACCGCATTCACCTGAGATTACGTAATACGGGAATTTTTTTATAAAAACAGACAAAAAAACAAACGAGGCTCGGGTTCCTCTTTGCTCACCGAGCCAATTTCAAGGGTTCGATATATATCTGCGCAAACTGTAAACCACTGGTTTTACCAATGCTATATACAGACATAAATACTCAATTCTGTTATTCATTTTAAATAATGTCCACTGAAAGAACAGCATTGCTTAATCGGTCGTCCACTGCCAACAGTATTCCTGCAAAAGCCTACAATGATTTCATGTTAACATTGAAATCGTCTCCAGTCAATTGGTTTCTTATATTTGTTCCACTGGGTATTATGGCTGATAAATTACATTTCTCTGCCAGTTATATCTTTGGTTTCAATTTTTTGGCAATTATACCTCTTGCATCGGTCCTAGCCTATGCAACTGAAGAGTTGGGTGAATCAATCCACAATAATTCAATTGCTGGCCTTTTAAACGCAACTTTTGGTAATGCAGTCGAAGTTATTGTCTCCGTCATTGCACTTTCTCAGGATCAAATTACAGTTGTCCAGGCTTCCATGCTAGGATCAATTTTATCAAATCTATTACTTGTTTTAGGCTCTTGCTTTGTTGTGGGTGGCTGTAAATTTAAGGAACAATTTTTTAATCAAACAGTTGCTCAAACAATGGGTTCTCTGCTTGCAGTCTCTGTTATGGGTTTGCTTCTACCAGCTGCTTTCCATGCTTCTTTGCCGGATGGAACGAAACATTTGGAAGGTAAAATTTTATCATTATCAAGAGGTACTTCAATTGTTTTATTAATTATCTATTGTTTTTATATGCTATTTCAATTGAAAACACATGTTTACTTGTTTGAAGATCAACCGACAGCTGATACGGCCCCAAATGATATTGAACAGCTACAAGTTACAACTCCTTCTTCTCAAGAAGAAGATGCAAGTGTCCCTGTTGATTTAAATGGTGTTCCAATTACTAATTCTGAATCAGAAGAATTGAATAATAACCATTCAAGAAGAAGCGGTTCTTTTGTTAATAGACCGAAATCAATCTACAATTTATCCTCAGGCGATGAAGTTCACTTGACTGCTATTTCTTCAATTGTTGTTTTATTTATTTCAACTTTGTTTGTCTCAATTTGTGCAGATTATTTAGTTAGTTCAATTGATGATATAGTCGAATCTTCAGGTTTATCTAAGACCTTTATAGGTTTGATTATCATTCCAATCGTTGGTAATGCTGCAGAACATGTTACTGCAATCTATGTTGCCTATAAAAACAAAATGGATCTTGCAATTGGCGTTGCAATTGGTTCCTCAATCCAAATTGCTTTATTTGTCACCCCATTTTTGGTCTTAGTTGGTTGGATTTTAGATATTCCAATGTCCTTGTACTTTTCAACATACGAAACTGCAGTTATCTTCATTTCTGTTTTTATTACAAACTCCCTAATTTTAGATGGTTCTTCAAATTGGTTGGAAGGAGCTATGTTAATAGCAACCTACTTTATCATTGCAATTTCATTCTTTTTGTATCCTGATACATTGGCCGAGTAAGTTGAATTCGATATGTTTAAAAATATGAATATTATCAGTTCTTTTTTTTTTCTTTTTTTTTTCTTTTTTTATTTTACTAGAAACGTTTAACAACTATAGAACCACCAATTTAAATTACATGAAAGAAGAGCTTTTTTCCCTACAAATATTTTTTATGGTCTTTTCTTTATTTTCTTTTTTTTTTGTACACTTTGTATCCCTTCAAAAAAAATTTTATAACTTAAAAAAATTATTTATTTTAAAATTCAAAACACCAATCATAATTATCAATTTTTTCTACTTCACTCCATTCCTTTAAAAAATAGAATCCAAAATTAAATATTGTAACCAAGTTAAATCCATGATTACAAACAGGTAAACAATAGTTAACACCATAATCAAATGCCCAAGAGCCTCGTTTCCCAGGTAAAACAACTTCGCTAATTTTAACATTATTCAATTGCGTTAAACTCCTACCCCACAACTGTGGATATCTTTTCGCAATTATAAATAGTCCTAACCTTAGATCACCCTTTCTCATATAATTTTTAACACTTTTACCTAATCTAATTAATTTTTTATTTAAAAAAATTAATCTATCAACGTCCTGATCACTTAAATCATTATGCTCCTTTTTATCTATAAGTCTGGTAATAACTTCCTCTGTCATTTCAACTAAATGCTGAACTAAAAATGCATTTGTATAATTTAATAGCCCAATGACATCATCGGTATAATTTCCATAACTTTTATCTCTATCTTTATCTTTATCTTTTTCTTTTTCTTTTTCTTTTTTTTTATCTTGGTCTTTATCTTTATCTTTATCGTTTTCCTTTTTCATGTCTAAAATTTCGGAAAATCTAGCAATAACTCTATTGGAAAATTTTAATAAACTTAACCAATCTTTTTCTCTCAATGTCGTGGATGAATACGATTGTGACTGTTCTTTAATATAAAAGGAAATAATGAACAATAGATAGGAACTTGTAAAATTAAGTATTGCTTCTTTATAAAGTTTTGAATCAAATTTTGCTTCACCTCTATGCTTCAAATCTTCCGCTAATTGTGAAAAATTTTTGTTATTATTTAAGTTTTTCACTTTACTAGTTGCTGGAACTGGGGTTGATGAATCTGCTCTTTCCCTCTTGTTGGATTGTGGTAACAGTGATGAATTATTCTTAAGGGGTTGTGGTAATGATTGTGATCTTCTTTCAATTGTTATATCTTCTATTCTTAATTGCTGTAATCCAAATTTTGTTATCAACTGATTGCTAAATTTGGGGGATAATAATTTTGGTAATCGTAATTTTTGGTTTGAAGTAATCGTGAAATCAAGCGGATCCAATGGTGTTGGTGGTTCACTGCCATTGAAATCAATTTCCTTGTGTGATTTTTTAACTGGTGAGATTCTATTAAAGTCTAAAGATGAATATTCGTTGTTACTCATTTTGAGATCAAAATGTATGGTTTAAGATATAAGAAATGAAAATGTATAAAAGGTGTATAACGCTAAATTTAAATTCATGACAGTTTACATTTTTAATGCCTTATTGGTGTACGGAAGAGTGCAAGCTTGAGCCCTTAACTCCATATTTTTATTGTAAACTTACTAAAATTATTTACCAAAACCTTTCGAGTAGAAAATAGTAGACATTTTAGAGACATTTTTTTATATTTTTATTAACTGTTTTCATTAATAGCTTCAAACTCTCAGATTTTTAGGATAAGTTTGGTACGCTATGATGTAAAAGCAAAGCAATACGCTAAGAAAATAGAGGTTTATCAATTTTCAAAAGGAAAAATCCTGACAACCAAGACCCCCAACACAAAATGCCCAACGCTATCTTATATGATAAAACACTATATGCATACAAACTAATGGAAACAGATATTATGAATTTTTGGAAAAACGTTTAAAAAAATACAAAACTCATTAAGATCGTCGACAATATATTGGTTTTAGTACTTAGCCTAACTGTCACCATCGGAGCTCTTCAATTAGTGGATTAGAAAAGAAGAATTATGGAGGATACTCAGGAAAATGCTGAGGTAAAATATAACATCCAATCCAACCTTACCTGACCATAAAACCTATGGGTTTCCTTGCAGCAACAATATAAGCTAGACTTCCTGTGAATTCTTGTAAACATGATTTGATGCATCCTTCCATGGAAATAAAACCATTTATTAAAGTTTTTATGTGTTAATGGTCACATTCTTCAAATATTCTTTTATTTTCAAGTTAGCTATAACATCTTTGTCATTAGAGTTTCAAGTGGTTCCAAAGTCTGAAACAGCTTCTATTGCACCATCAATGATTGGATTTTGAATAAACAAAAAAATTATATGCTGTATATCATTATACGAACCATTTAAGCCACTAACGATTAACGTTTGCCTGCTTAGTTTAGCAACAACTGCTGGCACTGATTTTGATTAAAACTTCTATATATGTATTCACCATTATTTTGTATACTGATTTCTCATGTTAACATTCTCTACTTTATTTACTATCGTTTACTTTACAAATCCTTACATACATATAACATAAGACAAATTATATTATATTCACATATACTCTCTACAAATCACGTGATTTTAAAGAAAAATTTTTTCATAAAAAATTTCCCCATTTTTTAGAACTTTTTTTGATGCTGTAATAAATCTGAAATTAATAACCGATTTAATCTTTTTTTGTAGCTAACTCCATTGCTCCAGATAATAGAACGATTCTCATAACTGATCTTTACTTGTTCTCAAGATGTCCAACAACTCCATCAAACTTTTGGCCAGTGATGTTGACAGAGGTTTAGCTGAATTAGTGGCTAAACGATTAGGTTTACAACTTACAGAAGTTGATATTAAGCGTGATTCAAATAAAGAAGTTTTATTTTCTATTGGCGAATCAATTAGAGATGAAGATATTTATATTATCATGCAAATTGGTGCTGGGCCAGTTAATGATAAAGTTTTTGAATTATTAATTATGATTAATGCTTGTAAGACTGCATCTGCAAGAAGAATCACTGCAGTTTTACCGAATTTTCCATATGCTAGACAAGATAGAAAAGATAAGAGTAGAGCTCCAATTACTGCCAAATTAATGGCTGATATGTTGACAACTGCAGGTTGTGATCATGTTATCACCATGGATTTACATGCGTCTCAAATTCAAGGTTTTTTTGATTCACCTGTTGATAACTTATATGCTGAACCTTCTGTTGTTAGATATATTAAGGAACAAGTTGATGTTCAAAATGCAATTATCATTTCACCTGATGCGGGTGGTGCTAAAAGAGCAGCAGGTCTAGCGGACAAATTAGATTTAAATTTTGCATTGATTCATAAAGAAAGAGCAAGAGCTAACGAAGTTAGTAGGATGGTTTTAGTTGGTGATGTTACTGATAAGGTTTGTATCATTGTCGATGACATGGCTGATACTTGTGGTACTTTAGCTAAAGCTGCTGAAGTTTTACTGGATAATAATGCTCAATCCGTCATTGCAATTGTTACCCATGGTATTTTAAGCGGCAAAGCTATTCAGAATATTAATAATTCAAGGCTGGAGAGAGTGGTTTGCACGAATACTGTGCCATTTGAGGCAAAATTAAAACAATGTCCAAAATTGGCTTGTCTTGATGTTTCGGGTGTCTTAGCTGAAGCTATTAGAAGATTGCATAATGGTGAGAGTATTTCATTCCTATTTACTAATGCTCCATATTAAATTATTACTTCCGTACTTTTATTATAAAAATTATACAATCTTTTTTTTTTATCGTTTCTCCTCTTAAATACATATTTCCGTTTTATTCGTTTCCACATTTGTGGTACATCTGCTAATAGTTAAAAAAATCTCATTCAATCTTTTCTATGCTAGTTCAGGTTATAAAGTAAAATTAATATCATCTAAATCAATAGATTTTATATTGTCTATAATCCAAATTTAGTAATATCTAAATTTTCTAATGACTTAAGTATAGTACCATACTCATTATTTTTACCAATTAGCTTTTGGATTTTCTCTTCTGTCATTGTTTTCAATGCTTTTTCATCGGGGACCCAGATAACGTAACCACCAGCTTTTTTACCTGAAATAAACCCCGAGACGGCATCTTCAAAAATCAGACATTCCTCAGGTTTGATATTTTCAACCAAATTTCCTTCTTCCTCAAGATTTTGGTTTAATAAGTCTAAACCTAACCACCATATAAATGGTAATGGCTTACCTTTACCTCGAAGAGTTGGATTATCACCGGTAATGAAACGACCATCAAATAGTTCAAACAATTCACTATGTCTGCTAGTTTTTAATTTAAATTTATCGGTGTAAGAACTAGTACAAACACAAATTGGGATATTTTTTTCCTTAAGATGTTTGACTAATTTTAAAACACCTGGAAGAATTTTGACTGCTGGCCAGAGTTCTTTTTGTTTAGCTGAAATCAGTTTATAAAATTCCAAATTGTTGGTAAAATCTTGTAATTGATAATCTTCAACAACAACTTGACAGGCGTCTAAACCTGGCAATCCTTGAATTTTAACTTTAATGTCCCATGTTAATCCTTGTGGTTTATTAAATTCATTCATTAGAACATAAGAAAACGCTTTTGTAGAGGCTATTTCCGAATCAATTAGCAATCCATCCATATCAAACAAGCATGCTTTAAACTTTCTATCGACAACCATTTATGTTTTTGTGACCGAGTATCTTACGATTTTAACAAGACGAAAGTTGTTACTAAAGGCCTAAAAAATATATGGAAGCGAACGTAAGTGAAAAGCCTTGTTTCGGAGAAGATATTCTTCATTTTGCTAATCCTTATCTTTTCTAATTTTTTTTCAAGTTTATCCTTAAGTATTTTCGATTATTGTGATTCAGATCTTTTTTTTATAGTAACCTCGAAAAGAATTGAAGTCCAAAAAGATCGATGAACTTTAGTAATATGTGAAATTTCAAAACTTTTCTGAAAATAGTAATGGGATTGTCCACTGAAAGAAGTTTCGATTAGGATTTACTTAAATTTGTCATATTATTTGCTAAAAATATAAAATCTTCCGTTAAACATAAATCATTTCATAAAGTAGCTGTCTTTACTTTTACAAAAATACTTGAATAATATCTAATAACTTCCTAATTTTAAAAAACGATACAGCAGGAAGGAATAGGATAACACTTGTAACATAGGCGTGGATAAAAGGTATAAATCAGAGAGGTACACTTTCGGTTCCCAGGATGAAAAGATAACAGTGAATTTTGCTTTAACTTAAAGTGCTCAGTTAAACAAATTTTCATTAACATTAAAAATACCCTATATATAAATCATAATCCCAAAAAGCTCTTCATAATGGTGGTAAGCTATTTCTACAAACTGGACATTGCAACTTATACATCATCCAATTTTCTAAGCAATTCGTATGGAAGATATGCTTACACGGAGTCACCATATAACTACGTCTAGCCATCAAGTTCATTGCATTAAACGTTACACTGGTATCATGGTGACTATGATTATCCCCATCTGATGATATACAATCGTTGATAACAGGAACTTCTAATTCTTGCATACAAATTGCGCAATCCACTTTATATTTTATTGTACGATTATCTTCTTCAGTTGCGGAACTACCTTCAGTAATAAACTGTTCGACATTAAAACCATTTTCAAGGTCACTTTTGGTTAAGACAGGATGATAATCGTATGTCTTTGGTAAATATTTTTCTGGCAATAACCATCTAGGACCCAAAATATCTTGTAAGAACAAAATTATAACTTGTAAAGAGATCCAAAAAATCAAGAATACAACAAATTTAAAATCTTGATGATGATAAAATGGATTCGGGAAAACACTAATGTAAATCAATGGAATTAAACGTAAAACTGACGTACAAAGAATAAATTCAGAGGTGAATGATTTACGGGATCCACGTAAAACATTTCTATAAATTTGTGGAAACCAATAGGAGTTAAATATCGTGCTGAAAATATATTCAAAAATCATGCGAGGTCTCTTCGGCCAGGTAGTAACATTCAAAACAATGAAAAGAAATGCTATCATGCTTAAGAAATGGCGTGTATATAACTCTGCACCTATTGTTTGTTCATCAGCAGGGCCAACTGCATTTGGAGTTGTAGCTGGTAATGGTAATCCACCATCAAGTGGTTGTTCTTGAATTCCTTGGTTCTGCTCTCTTTGTTCTTGTCTTTCATCGATCGGGGTGCCCTGTAGTACAGTCCTCCAATCAAGAGGTCTTTCATTTACTTGAGATGAATAAATTTGAATGCTATATTTCATTTCATAAATAGCAGAACAAGTAAATGCAAGAAATGCACAAACTGCAAATTGGAGGTACAATTCTGTGAAAACCATAGAACATAGCAAAGCAATAACACTTAAAGATCCGTCAGCCATGTTGAGAATCACTATCGTCCAAAATGCAATTCTTGAAAGGGTAGATGGCGTGCTAGTAACGCTCATTTGTCTAATCAATAACCAAATTTGTGCAAAAACAACAAGAATCGCAATTAATACGACAGTTTTGAGGTTATCATTATAGATTTCATTCCTTGGGCCTTTAATATCCTCCATTTCAATCAGAATGGCACAATCTGGAGAATACAATAATGCTTTACTAACAACTAACGGTGGAACGTTTTCATGTGGCCTTCCGATGGGATTATTTAGTTCCAAATCAATTTCATTCAATTCCGATTTTGTCAAATTTGTCGATTCAAAATGGAAGTATCCAATATATTCGCAATTTGGGACATTATCAATCAAATCTTCAACAGTTTCAAACTTCAAATCTTTAACATTAGTTTGGTTGAATTCACTAGTTAAAATGTACCTAGTTCTATTGAAAAAATCACCCGGTGCTAAATTCAACATTGGCAAAGCATAAACTCCAGAAAATTTACTTGACCTAGAAGTAGCAATCAAGTTACCCGAATCTTGATGATAAACACCTGTCAATGAAATTCTGTGCTCACTATTTTCGGTGTTGTCGTTTATTTTCAACGTTATACCTACAATGGTAGTTTCATTAATGTGATAATCATCATTCTCAGATTCAAAATTAAAAAACGACATTTTAACTTGCCCTTCTTCATATGTAATGTTCCCTTCTCTATGATCAAGTTCAAACAAATCCAGACTGACAAAGTCATTTTGATATAGAGATGTTTTACTAACATTATCGTTAATATTATCATTACCATCGTCATCAGCATTATTGTTTCTTCTTCTTTCATCTTCTCTCCGCTGTTTTTCCTGCATTTTATAATCGTAAAATGGTTTTAAATAATTAGATATTGGCATATCAATCATTACCAATTCATGTGTTTTGTCCCTAGGTTTTTTGAAATTGCCTCTGATAACTCCTGAAACATTTAATGGGTAAACACCATCATTAATTTTTCTACCATTCCATCGTTCTTTAATATCTGTTCTACTTCTAGGTAATATCACACATTCATCTTCTGTATTCAAAACATCCGCTGCTTTTTTACTTATAATATTAGGCAATATGCTATATTCTTCATCCTCTATGAAGGGTCCATCATGATCTGGTAAAGGCCATTGGGATGCATTCCTATGTAACACTGCATCATGATAAGAAAGATGAAATCCTGAAAGATTTCCATATCCCATGGAGTATTCTTCTAGTAATAGATGGCGTGATTGATTCACTTCTTCACGAAATTGATCCAATATATGGTCAACATTAATATCTGAAGGATATTGTTCTTCTTCTCTCGGTGAACTCGACATAAGGTAAAGAAACAACATCATAAAAAAAAAAAATCTTAACTGTGACTGCATCTTTTAATTAATAATACAGTATTATGGTAGCTATATCTAGGGTTTGAATTTTGCTTTTTGATAAGGAAAGTCACCATACTTACGTTTTGTATTAAGTTCATGCTCGCAGTTAAATACTTTGTCGCGCATTTCTTAATCCAAAAACGATAGTAGTTTTTCTACGTTTTTCAAGTCTATTTCATTTTATTTATTTTATTTATCTTGATATACAAATGATCAAATTTAAGTTATACAATATTAATATTAATTGAAATCCGATAGATCAATTACTCTTTTTTGCCAGTTTTTCAGCCTTGGATTTTTTTCTTTCTTCTCTTTCCTTCTTTGCTGCTGGACCTGCTTCAGTGTCTAACCAGTAATCCCAGATTCTGAAAGACGAAGCATAATTACCAATAAAATAATGATGATGTAAATCATGATGTTCAGCACCAGCCCAGAATGGAACAAAATGATGCAACGACCATGGAAAGTCATAACCCGAATGAGAATCAACGGCTTGCATTAATCTGAAAATTACCCAAACTGTAATTGTAAACAAATGCAAATCACGAGTTAAATAAGCGTAAAGAATTGGAAAACCAACAGTTCCGGCACCTAAACTAATAACTTCAACTGGATGAGCATACTCCGCAGTTAAACCAAAAGGTGCAGCATATCTATGATGTTGCTTATGAATATATTTGTAAAAAGCGCCATAATGGAAAAGTCTATGAGCCCAATAATGCCATAAATCTTCAAGGAAGAAAAACAATGCCCATTCTTTTAACATTGTCGTTAACGGTGGGAATGGAACAGAAACACTAATACCTAAAGACTTACAAAGTGGATGGAAAGTCCAAATTGGGAAAACTTCAACCAAGAAATGTGACTTTAAAACTGATTTCAGGCATTCCCATTGTTCCTTATCGGAAGGAATATATGTTGGTTGAATTTTCCACTGTCTAAAATATGGAATCTTATCGATAACATACCATGGAAAGCATCTGCCAAAATAAAAGATCTCATGAGTAAGAAAGAATAGCAACCCAGTTGCAAGAATATCATTCTGCATATAAGCATACCAAGAGGCCCATAACTTTTCTATAAAATTTAATTGTGGTTGTGTTTCAAAAACATTATCAATAACTTCAAAAAATGAAGGTGAACTTATTGAGTCCAAAACTGTTGAATTAAAAATTTCACTCATTTTGGTAGTAAAACACTTTAGATATAGTTATCCAGTGAAAGACTATATTATATATTAGAGAAATATCACTGTAGATTGAACCAAGACAATATCTTGTCATGAATCAGGTGGATGACTGATGATATTTAAGTCACATTCATCAAGTTACATGATTTCGTATACTTCGTTTATGTCGTTCCGATTATGTGGAACGAGGGGAACGATATAAAACCTGCCCACTGTAGGCATGAAAACAAAATATAGAAAATCGCCTGATTTTTAGTTGCAAAAAAAAAACAAGAGACAAAGGCGTCTTTTCCTGGTGCATTCCTATCTAGGATGATCTGTCTGACCATTAAGTCTCTATAAAAGCATTTTACATCTTGGAACAATTTAAGCTTTTTTAAAATCTTCAGTGATTCTCTTCGTTAATAATTGATGTTAAAGATTGTAAATAGTAAACAGTTTTCAAAAATTTGATACCTTTCAAACGTCAAAGACAACAAAAGCATTAATAGTCCAAAATATGGATTGTAAATAACTTAGTACCAACACATATTAACCAATAAATCAATTCTGGAGATATATAATCTGATATATATACGCTTATAAATATTGTATTGGGCCAACAATCTAGCAGAAAAATAACTAACAATTATCTGAACTGTTGAAGAATGATAAGTTAAAATGTTTTTGACTTTTTTATTTCTTTCGTAAACATAATAGAGTTTTATTAGTTGAGTTTATGAGATTTTTAAAGCTTCTAGTTTTCATAAAGGTTTAGAACAAAATGGATGGAATCTTTCTACTATTGTACCCTCATCTGTATATCTAATATGATTAAAACTAGATAAAAAATACATTTGAAAATCGAAACGAATAGAAAATGTGTCTTATCAGTAACGTTGATATCTTGGTAGATCTTTAAGATAAGAATAATCATATAACAATTCTAATCTCTGTATTTTAAAAATTTGATTTCTAAAATAAGGGTTAGGTCATGTGATATTAATATTTTTGAGCCCTTTTATACTACTCCTTGGACCTCATGTATTTATTTTTATCAAGAACACAGTCTAATTTTCGCTAAAATAACGTGTACTCCCAAATAAATTGTAGATATGCTCCTAGAGTGCGAATTTGTAACTTTCCACTATGAGAGTCTCAAGCTCGGCTCTCGCAATTTGGAAAAAACTTTTTTCAGTTTACTACATTTTCACTCTCTTCATTTATATTTTCTTGTACCTTCAAGGAACTATACACCACTAGATTTAAATTCAAAAGTATGTTAGATATACTTACAAATGTTATGCGTTTTAGTCACAATATTCAAAGTGTTAACTGAATAATAGAATTGGAATATATGAATTAATATGGAATAACACGTTAGTCAAGATTTTCAAAAAGTCATTGATACCAATAACTAATTGAACAATACAAACGAAATCATTACTTTAAAGGAATGGATTATTGATAACATAGATATTGTGTATCCAAGGTTATGTCTGATAATCTTCAATTTAAGCAAAAAAAACTTTTCAAGACATCATTTTATTCCACTTTATTAAGAATTCAGTATTACAAAATTTATATGAGGGACTATGGATAGATTAACACCTTAATTATTGATGACTTGGACTATTATTTGCAAGAAAGCAATTTACTAACTAAAATTTTATTTTTATTCTCTTTTAGTGTCTAACCGTTTATCCGAGTACCAAGTTATTGGTAGAAGACTTCCTACAGAATCTGTTCCAGAACCAAAGTTGTATCGTATGAGAATTTTTGCTCCAAACGATGTCGTCGCTAAATCTAGATACTGGTATTTCTTGCAAAAGTTGCACAAAGTCAAGAAGGCTTCTGGTGAAATTGTTTCCTTGAATGTCATTTCTGAAAACAAACCAACCAAGGTTAAGAACTTTGGTGTCTGGATTAGATATGATTCCAGATCCGGTACTCACAATATGTACAAGGAATACAGAGATGTTACCAGAGTTGGTGCTATTGAAACTATGTACCAAGATTTAGCTGCTAGACACAGAGCTAGATTTAGATCAATTCATATCTTAAAGGTTGTTGAACTTGCAAAGACTGATGATGTCAAGAGACAATACATTAAGCAATTCTTGTCAAAGGACTTAAAATTCCCTCTTACACACAGAGTCACCAAGTCCAAGAAGTTATATGCTTCAAAGAGACCATCCACCTTCTACTAAGCGAATTACTTTTTTATATAAAATTGTTTTATATCTAAAAATTGTTTAAAATATTACTCATATAATTAATTTTTGATTAGAGAAAGAGTCGTATTCTTTGTCATTTAATCTTATTTTTGTCTTAATGATATCCTATTGGCTTTAAATCTAAGTTTACCCGTAAAACAAACAGTTTTTCTAGTGATTCTTTTTCATGAATCCTTTGAATACTGACAGTTAATCAGCCACTGTATGAATGCGCCACTATCTGCCCATCCTCAGCCCTTAATCAGCATTGCAGCTCCGAACATGAAAAACAATCAAACATTTTCTCCGGTACAAGTATTTTTTTTATAAAATTCTTTCTCCATACAATAAAATGCCACCGAAAAAAATTTCAGGGTTACAAAGAGAAGTTCTTTCGTTATACAGAAATTGTCTTCGGGCAACTAGATCTAAACCAGCAGTAAGTTTGGAAAAGCGTTTCATGTTTTATAATTTTTTTTCTCTTTCTAGACCAAATTTACTAACTGCCATTGTAATTAATTAAGGATAAACGAATGAATTGGGTGAATTATATACATTTGGAATTTAATAAGTATAGAGGTGTATCTCGTCGTGATTTTGCCACTATTGAACATTTACTTAGGCTTGGTCACAAACGTTATGATATGTATAAGAGCCCTCTAATTACTAATGTTCACTGATTTTCAGTTTCGCATATTCCGTTTTGAATAATCTGTACATATGAATATATATATATATATATAAATTAATAAAGATTTTTTTTTATCATTTTATTCTAATATAAATTAGCTAAAACAGTGTATATATAAACACATTTAATGAAGTATAAATAATTAAATACTTTTAGTTTAGTTCCATGCCTTCAAAAATACTTTCATAATTTCTAAATAGGAATTCTGTTGATATCGTCTTAGAACTATTATCCAAAATTTCTCGTTGTGGATTCATACTGTTATCTCTAGCTAATGTTGGGGCAAATACAGTAGCCAGTGATCCGAAATTCATCTTGGTAACTCTTTCATTATCAACGATGACATTCAAATGTCTTATTAAATAAAATAGAACATGTTGGTTTGCAGTGGGTATTTCTCTAACTAATGCTTTCACCTTCTCCAACTTACCATCAGCATCCAAAATTTTAGAAATTTCAATATAAGCTGGATAATAACGATATGGAATTAAAGGGTCCGGTAACTTTTTTAAATAACGTTTTAGCATACCAGCAACTGCATTGACGTCACCCTCTAAAACAGTGGAAACTTTGGCCAATTCAGCGTCATTATGTACATCTAAATACTCAAAAAATCTTTCAATTTTTTCAATTGCCGAAGTGGATCCACTTACTCTATAGATACCTTCCGACATTGCACCCCGAAGTTCAACCTCAACAATACATGTTCTAATAATAAATGGAACGCTGGTACCCTCGTATTCAGTGCATTCCTGAAGTGACATATTGTAAAGTCGGCTTGGTTTACCATCAGCGGTCATTGGAGCAGTTATAGGATATTGATTATTTGAATTGTTATTATTGTCTGAACCTCTTAATTGCATAAAATTTGTGGATCGAGATTTAATTATTGATGATAAACCATGGCCAGCATCATCATGAACACTTGTACTATTAGTCATTAGCGACGGTCCATACCCTGGAGTATGTTTGCCATTAGTTACACTTCCTGTTAAATTCATACTCTGCAATGCTTCATCACCTTGTCTAACATTCATAGGATTGCTTATATTTGCCACAGAGGGCTGAGAAGCATAATTGTTTGAGCTTTGGTAGTAATTATGGTTACTGCTATTAGCATTATTTCCAAATAATCTTCTCATAAATCCACTTCTCTTTTGTTGTTGTTGTAACTGGGTTTGTGGTTGAGTTTGAGATTGTGATTGTGATTGTGGTTGTGAATGCGATTGTGACAGCGATTGTGACTGTGGCTGTACTTGGTTTGACTGTTGTACTAATGCGGGTTCGTATTGTTGTTGCTGAGTTTGCAACTTTTGATTTAAATCCTCCCTAGACTGAACATTACTATTTGAAGAATTAAAATTATTTTTAGTTGATGTTGAAGAACTGACAGAAACATAGTCATCGCCGTGGACTTTAGCAAATGACTCTGTACTCGCACCATATGCAGATTTGTATCTTATATCAATCAAAGCATCTAAATCTTTTAATTTTTTCTGTCTATCGGCAATATCCATTTCCAAAGTTTTCTTTTCAGTCTTCAAACTTTGAATATCTCTCATAATAGTAGCTTTAGTTGATGTCATTGAATTGATCTCGGACTTCAGCATTCTCAGTTCTCTTTCTGCTCCTGATAGCTGATCAATGCGATCATTAGTTGTCGTTTCAGAAATAGATCTGGTGTGGAACGATGAGGACATTGGTAATGGGGGTGTTTTATAAATTGCTGCGGAATGATCAGAAGACGTTCTTGTGTGTCTTTGAGGGGTTCTTTCCTGAGATTCAAACTTACTTGAGTTTGGAAGTTCCGGTGTATGGCTAGAAGGATCGTTCGTACTTTTTCTGTTTCTTTGAAAAACCTTAGTTATTGACCTACCTAACCCAGCTGAAGATTTTCTTGAATGGTTCGTGTTGGTACTCGATTGTTTATTTTGTTCGGGAGACGGAGATAGTGGATAACTTTTAAATTCTCTCGTTGATGTAGATGATGTAGAATTATTGATTGAAGCATTACTATTTGTGCCAAATTTGAATGGACTTTTTTTATGTGTGAAATCACCAGAATCTTGGGAACCTTCGTTCTCTAACCCTCTGATATTCAATCCGCCATTTAGCACAACATTAGTAGATTCTTGTTTCTTGATTTTCATTGGACTCATTAATTTATTTTTTTCTGAAATTTGGGTTGGAGTGTTCTGAATATTAGTTAATGTGATGTTTTTGATGGTTCCTTCACCTTCATACTCATTATCTAAGCTCAGTTCAGCAAGATCCTCCGATTTTTCTAAATTAGCACTACCAGATTCATCTTCCTCATCATCATCCAAATTAATAAAACTTTCAGGCTCTGGTTCCTGATCAAGTTTTTCTTCTAAAATATATCCTCTTCTGTTGATACTTCCTGGAGATGAAAGCGTATGTGGAGTTGAATTTTGCTTCGGTGTTTCCAGTTCAGGGGTTTGAAATTGTGCTGTTTTTCTGACGGGTGACAACGCTGTTCTTTTAGGTGATCTTATAGGAATCGAAAATGTAGAGTCAAAGTCGTCATCAGTATTATTATTGTCTGGTTTTAGAATGGGAATACTATCGGTTTTGTACCCAACAGAATTTCCTTCAATCACGGGAGATCTGGTAATATTTTGCATTGGGGTTGAAATTATTTCCAGTGGTTGTATTCCAACCTCTAGCTTATGAATTGGGCTGGAATCCACTTTGCGCAGTTCTAGATCGGAGTCATTTTCAGATTTATTGGCATTATTATCGGAGGTTGTTTTTGTGTAAATAGAAGAACCATTTAGACTTTCCGTTCCATTCATTGTGTGAGCATCAATGTAGTCGTTGACATCAAATGCATTTTCCGTATTGATTGAACCCTTATCAATATGCGATGAGTCAGTGAGATTCAAATTATGCTCATGGTCATTACTAACATGATTTTTATATTCACACTGGTTTGAGTCTCTTGGATAAGAGGCAGATGCCTCTGACTTTTTGCCAGCTTTTTCAATTTCAAGTGCATTCTGTTTCATCAACAATCGTTTCTTCTTTTCCAGCTCTTTCTTTCTGGCCAAAAATTCTAAATCTTTCTCGGTTGCAGTAAGATTATTCTCTTCATTCATTTCTTCATCGTTATTATCCTTCAGTTTTCCCTCTTTTATTCGTTTCATCTTTTCATATTTCTTTTTCTTCTCCATTAACATATGATGACAAGGCATGCAAAAAAGCCCCTTAGATGTTCTAGCATACTTCAGGTCTTCAATTGGTTTTTTACATGATTTACATTTAAAACAATCCGCACAATATGCTTGGTCGCCAGTCAGAATAGCCATATCATATATTTTCATACCGCATGATTTACAAGTGTAAGAACAATCAGAACAAACTAGTGCACCCGTTCCAAGTACTAAAAAATTAGAATTGACACCTAGAGTTTTATCACATTTCGAACAACGAAAACATTCAACATGCCACCTATCATTACCAAGTTCATATGCATGGCCATCAGTAATTGGTTGATGACAACTCTTGCAAAGTCGTGAACTTTTTTCCATAATTTTCTCTTAATCTATCCTTGTATACTGAAAAGATTTCTATTGACACCACTGTGAAGGATTATACACGATTGTAATTTGTTATTCACTTTTAAATGGATAGAATAGTACCAACGAGTCTTGAAAGGGGGTGCAATTGGAGACAATGTACTACGGTCGAATAATCGGATCTTCTGAAAACAAATTGATAAGAACTGTTCAATAGTAAATGTACTTAGATTAAAATGATATATCTAGACTGTATCTCTTCAACTTATAAAGTGAAAGGAACTGGAAAGGAGTTGTCATATTTGTTTGAGCCAATACTCAGAGAATTTAGTTTGAGTACTTCGCTAAACCTGGAAATGGAAAGTAAAATTTAAGGCACATATATTAATTCCGGTGAAAGTATTTGATAGAATTTACTTAATTTTTCTTCCGACGATTACTATATCATTGGTTATTTCTATCAAAAGATTTAATATTTTTGGGCATCTTTAATTTATATAATGCACATAAAGATAAACAAGACAGCAGGCGTACAGCTTTCAACTTCTACAAATAGCCATACGTCGATTTATTATTATGCCTCAAACCGTTTTTCCCAATCCCAATAGAAAGTCAATTTTTGAGGTCTGCCATCAGGAACTTTACACTTATTAACAAAATTTTCCTTTTCTAATTTAGCATCTAAAGTAGAACGTAATTTGCCTAGTTTACATGAAAACCCAGGTCCATCTTGACAACCTGGAATTGGCATGACCGAGTCATTGATTAAAACACGAATATATTTTTCATTATTCCTGGATATTCTTTCAACGATTATCCTGGCACCCATTGGTACTAATTGGGACGCTCTGAAAAATCGTTGGACATCAATTTTATCAGTATTTAGCTGTTCATGTTGATGTTCTAAAATACCCAAAGCATTCATAAAATATAACAAGTCAGTGTCATGAGTGAAGCTAAACCATAAATTTTGATTGTTGCCTTCATCATCTTCAAATAACTTTAACATCGCATCAACATAGACTGATCCGAGAACGAAAGAATATGGATGTGCTGCCCTTTCATACCAAAGTTCTGTATCACGGAGATATTCAAGTTCCAAAAAAGTATCCATTGATAATGCATCACACACTCTACTTCTACCTGAAGCATTTAGTTCAAAAGCACAGTAAGCTGCTAAAGAGAAAATATCGTTTGCATTTAAATTAAATCCAGGGCTTAAAGTATTCAATCTCTTAGATTCATCAACCATATACTTAGCCCTAAATGGATGATTATTATTTCCCTTGCCAATAAATTTTTTACAGCTTTTACCTGTAGTTAAAGTATCGGCACCAGAATGGCTAGACTCTTTCAAAATAATAAGTTTGGCATTTGCTTTAATTTTTTCTTCGTCATTATTAAAAAAACCTTTAGCAAATCCTTCTGCAGAGTCAACACATCTTTGCTTGCTAGCTGCAAAAAATGGCATCGCCTGTTCACAACCTTTATACAAATGACCGTACTTCATTTGAACATGTTTACCAAATTCATACATATCTGATAATCCACTAAACTCGCCATAAAGGGTCTCCATTTCCAACCACTCGTCATTAGGGATAAAAAATTCCCAATCTTTAACAAATTCCAATGGACCTTCGTAAACATCAACTTGAGCGTGCTTTAATTTCATAAAAACATCTTTCAATTGTTTTCCAAGAAGGGTAGTTGGAAATCTTTCACCATGTCTTGAGAACACAAAAATTTTGTCAACTTGCATATTCCATTCTGATTCCAACGAAATACCATAGCCTGTACTTTGAACATATGGACCCATTCCTCCAAGATGGTGTAAAAGATTTGATTGATCTGAACTAATCTGTGAAATGGGATGGTTCATTGAGGAACTCATGAGTGCAGACATTGGTAAAAAGTTTGGTATATGCATCTTAATTTATAATTGATGCAATTGGAAAGACTATGTGAATCATTAGTTGTAAAAAAACGGAATGCTCACAATTAGCAAAGATAAGCTATTTCATCAACATTTCTGGGGATATAAAAATATGCACGTGCATCATCTTTCATCTAAATTTTTTCTACCGTGTTGATTAGGTTTTTTGACTGTAATGGTATACAAAGCTATCAATAAAGTTTATGAATGTTAGATCTTACAATATGCTATAATTTGACATTGCATACTCGAGTTATTTTTTTGTCGATAAACCGAGTAATACGTTATTGTTTCTAAGTGCACGAAGGTCAATGACGAATTTACCAGACAACTATGTCGGCCGTCTTCGTTTATTGTCAAATACTAGAGCCAATCTCGTATGCTATCACTTGAGTTGTTGTACTGAAATGTATTTCTTAAATTATGAACAACTTAATCTTTAATATGAAACATTTCAATTTTCGTTTTAAGATTCTTGGGTACATTCTGCTATTTCTCTCGTTTACTGTATTAAAAACTGTAAAAATAAATCAAAAATATGGGCAAAATCTACAATAATGTTATGAATGTAACAAGTAGTAGGAGAATTGTGAGCCTTATGTAAACTGGAATAGAATTTGAACTGTGAACAAATTATGATAAACGTATTATGGTGTAAAGATGTGTAATCTAAACAATTTCTAAAAAAATTTTCATGGTTTTTTTTTTACAGTTAAATGATTTCTTTACGCTATCTTCCTTTTAAGTAGAGTGATAGGAAAAGCAAAATGTCTCAGCTAACACTACTTTCAGCTCACCCGGAACTTATACTTGGTGATAAAATTGACACAACTGAGTTATTAAATGAAGTGAAGCAAATTTTAGATCCAATCACTAAAAATTTTTCAGTTTTAGATGAAATTTATGTTGATGGATTACAACCAAGTCAAGTTTGGGGTCAAGTTAAATTGGTTGCAGATGGTGTTAACGATAAAGTTTTATTTGGTCAGATTGAAGAGTTTAAAGAAAAATATTCTAGTTTAATAAGGCAAAGTAGCAATGATATAGTTGAACGAGACGGTGAACAAGATGAAAATTTTAGTGAAAATGATCTAGATGAAGAAGAAATCGAAGAAGATAGTGAAGAGGAGTACTTTAATGCAGTTGACACTCTGGATGACGAAGAAGATGTACCAAGAAAAGACAAATTTGGATTAAACGATCAATTTTTCTCAATTGAGAAATTTAACAAAGACACCACTGAAGATAATATTGGTAAGTATTTTGAAGAAAAACCAGATATTAATTTGCTTAAAAATGTTGAAGATGATGAAGATCTAAAATATAATGATTTTTATAAGAAGCAAAAAAATTCAAAAGAAAAAGATGAAGATGAAGAAGTGACATCCAAAAAAGAACATCCACAACCTGAGAAAAATGATGTTGACTATGTTCCAGAGAAAGATCATTTTGGCTTAAACGATCAATTTTTTTCCATTGATGATTATAATAAGCAAGTAGATGCACTAGAAGAAAATGAATATCTAAATAACGATGATGATGAAACGGAAGTTGATTTATTTGCAGATTTCGATGAAGATGACGATGATGATGAGGAAATGTACACTTATGATGACTTTTTTAAAAAACAAGTTGATCGTAAAGACACTAAAGAAAAAAAACAATCTGCTAAAGTTTTTAGAAAGGAAGAAAATTCTGAGTTGGATGAAAATGATTATGATAAAGCATACGACTCTGCTATGGCCGATATTATGGACGGCTTTAACGATAATTCTGAAAATGCTCAAAAAGGTAATGAAAAATCCAAGGTTAATGAAAACTTATCCACGTTTGAAAAGCAACAAAGAAAGTTACAAAAGGAAATTCAAGAACTAGAAGCGGAATCGATTGCAGAAAAGAAATGGACCATGAAAGGTGAAGTGAACTCTAAGCAAAGAGATAATGATACATTATTAGAGGAAGAACTTGAGTTTGATCGTACGTCTAAACCTATACCTGTGATAACTCAAGAAACTACAGAAAGTATTGAAGATTTAATTAAAAGAAGAATCAAGAATGAAGAATTTGATGAAATCCCAAAACGTATTATTTCTGAACTAAACAACTTTAAACCATCAAAGAAGATACAGGTTTCTGAAGAAAAGTCGTCAAAATCATTAGCCGAATTATATGAAGACGAATATCTTGACAAGCAGGATGACGATATTGTTGACGAAGAATTAAAAGCTGCCCACGATGAAATCAGCAACATGTTTGCTGTCTTAAATTACGAATTAGATTCATTATGCTCTGCTCACTTTGTTCCTAAACCAAAAGAAAAATTGGTGGATGTTAAAGTTCAGACTTCTACTATTTCTATGGAGGATTCTCAACCATTAACTATGTCAAATGCAGATACCTTGGCACCACAAGAGATTTATAAATCTAATACAAAGGTTGGTAAGAACGAAGTTATGTTAAGATCTGGTGTTGTCATGTCTAAAGATGAGCTAGACAGGAATGATAAACAAAGATTAAGAAGAGCAAAAAAGAGAAAGATGCATAATATTAAAAAGGATGATTCTCTTAAAAAAAAAAAAGTTGAGGCCAAGCAATTATAGGCGTGATAATTTTCTATAGTATATTAATTAATAATAAATGCATTCAAATCTAATGATATCTAAATAAAAAATGTAACCAAAAAAAATTTCATGACACAATTGCTGCATAAGTAGAAATTGAACCTAAAACCAATCCCATTGCCATCACAAAGAAATAAATAAATGGGTTTTTAGGTTTGCATAATTTAACATAAAAAGCACAAGGTAAAACAACGCAGATTAGGGAACATAATGAAGCACCGCTTAAGCCAATAATTTTATCAAATTCAGGATACAAAATAGCTAGAATGACAAACATTAAATTAACAAAAATTTTAATTAAAACAATATAACTTTTTTGAAAAAAAGTAGGTGGTTCCCCATCTAATTGTTGAGAAGTTAACCCGAACATGAATTCAATAATATTAATTATTGGAATCGCATTAATTGGTGTTTTGGCTATTGGTATCATGGAAACAAAACCACTTATTAAGAAATAAACAATCTTTGGATAACCTTGAGTCATTAGGACTGACTGGGTAATCTCATTCAGAATTCCGGCACCAAACATAAGAAAACCAATAAGAGCCATTGAAGTATCCGCAAAAAATCCAACTCCATATGTAATTTTCAAACATTTTTTGAAGTCTTTGGGAGTAACCAAATCTGCTTTCAAGGCAGGAAATAAGGAATGAGAGCCAAACGGACCTAGAATGATACCATAGGAAACACATAAATCTAAAAGAGATGGTGGGTATAAGTTCGTAGTAACTGGTTCCACTAAGGAACCAGGAGAAGTTTTCTTTAGTAGACCACAGATAAAAATCATGAAAACTAAAGAAATAGTACTTATAATGCCCATTAATGAAATACCACTTAAAACTCTTAGAGAGAGGAAAGAAAATGGAGTCAAAACAAGAAATCCAATCCATTTGAATTGAATAAGAGAAATTGATGGAAATAATGCATTTAATGAGTCTGCAAATAAAACAATTAAAGAAACACCCACACCTAATAATTCGACTGAAAAAAGAATTGAAACAAACAATCTAGCCTTTGGTCCAAAAGATTTATAGCCCAAATCTGCATATGTACATAGTGTTGGGTCGGTATCCATACAATCACTCAATAAGTTTGCTGTCCAATAAGTAATTGAAACAGAATAAAGCATTAGTATGCAACCACAATACCAACCAGCATGTGTCATGGCTTTTGATAAAGCTAAAAGGCCAATACCAATTAAAACATTAATGGAATTAAAAATAGTTTGCTCCACAGTTGAAAACGGAGCAACCATAGTGAGTATCTTACCATCGTGATTTTCCACTTGACGAACAAATAATGATTCCGTATCGTTGGTTAAGATACGTCCTAAACCTTGACCTCCTGTAGCTATACTTGAAGCAAATGAAGGGTGCCTACTCAAAGCAGCATAGTCATTGAAAGATTGGTCCGCAAAAGAATGATCATCTGCAACAGCTGCCTCATCAAAAGTAGAACCTGCATCAATTATTGAAGGTCGGGTACCAAACACGGTCGAAATCTTTCTGCCTAGGGAGGAGGGTGCAAAAGTATCGGGATCGATCAATTCTTCGTCATCTTGAAAATATGATCTTGAAGCATTTATTCTAGGTTCAATCGACCTAAAGGATTGTGCCCTATGAAAGGAAGAAGCAAACGCACTGATTGAGTTTGGTCTAAATGAAGTTCCCGGAGAAAGGGCAGTACGACTGGGTCTTGCTTGTCTGTTGGGAATTGGAATAGCATGATAAGCTGGATGAGATCCGGGTGACCCTTTGTTCGGTTGAATAGGAGAATAAGGAGTGGGACTATTATCGGACATGTGCAATAAATAATGAAACAAGGTTTGAATTACAAAAGCTACGGAAATAAAAAAATAAAAACAAAAAAAATTAATTTATGTGAATGATTCAAGTCCCAGAAACCGAATTGGTTGTATTCCAGATTCTCAATTATTCCGTTATCAGCAGTCTCAGATTCGACGCAATTTGTTATCCAAAATTATTGGGTAGCATTTTTTTCTCTTTATCTAGAAAATTCGGTTCTGTTTATTAAATATTATTAAAATTCCAATATATATACATCTAATCACATACTTTTGATAGATGCATCTTTCTTCTATTGCATAAAAAGAAGAAAAATCGCAGAGTATGGTTTTGTGTATTGGTGTTGGAAGTTGTTTGTTCTAGTTGTGTCGTGGACGAAAAAAGTTGAGTAGTTCGCGAGAATCGCAAAAAGATTATTTTTATTTACTTTTCTGTCTTCTTAGCACTGAGTTTTTGCAAGGAAGTAGTATAGCATCATGAGATTATCAGTGGCTTCTGCTGCAGTTTTTGTATTGGCAAGATGTTTAACTCCTTATGCTATTGCAATAAATGATTTGCGTAGTATACCGGAAAAAACAACTGCTGTATTCCCAACTAAAACAAGTTATATTGATTCAAATTTTAAGACAGGATTTCCCGAGCTTGAAAAAAGAGATGCTGGTAAAAAGAAGGCTGTTGTCAACCCTGACTGGTTGAAAGATGAGAGTGAAAAATTACATGGTACAAGTGAAGAAACCCTTAATCCTTGGTACAGAACAGTGTATGAATCTGTTGGAGAAGTTGTCACTCCGTATATTATTGGAGGCGTCACGTTTGCTGCTCAACCGCCTGCCACTACAAATGGTCTAGAACCGTGGATTTCCATTAAAAATGATGGTGTTGCAAAAACTATTACACCAAAATTAGATCGTGGTCGTACTAAGGATTCTTTTCCTGATGTAAAAACATATTTTCAAACTGCCTCAACTATTACACGTCACCAATCCGAACTTCAAGCTCATAATCTGAAGGATGATGAAACAGTTGAACAAATCACTATGATTCCTGAAGATGATACTTACATATCTTTAAGTCCGTTGATGAGATGTACTCCAGATTTCTATTTCAAAAAAGGTGCAGCAAATATGATTTCCTCAGAACCGTTCTGCACTCCAAGAGAAAATTCCAAAATGAGATTAGACAAAACATACTTTTTGACTTGGTATACTCGTTTTTTCAAAGGAGCTGATAAAGTCAAAATTCATTATGCATATATTGTTGAAACCGCTCATGATAAAGGCTTCGTGAAAAGAGATCTTGACAACGCTTTAAAAAAGGTTGAAAACGAAATTGAAGAGTTAACTGGTCATTCGGATACTATAGGGGACGTCCATGGAGCATTTTACTCTTCGGGTTGGTTAAAGAATGATGTTGGTTTTTTCCCAATTGAAGTTCAAAAAAAATGGTTACGTGGTAAAGTTTACAAGAAAGTTTTAGTTACAATCCAACCTGATAATGTTAGTGATGAGGATTTTAATATTAGAGATGCTCCAGGTTTAGTTTTAACTTTCCAAAAAACAGAATCTATTGGTAAAAATACTAAAGAAATGAGAAAAACTCAAGATTTAGCAGGTACAAATGATGACGTTTATTATGTTATCATGTCTATTCCAACAATAGTCATTATTTCTGTTTTCTGTATGTATATGTTCACGTATATGAACAGAAAACAAAGAGATTTGTCACACATTAAAAAGCCAAAGAGGAGTAGATTTGGTAATGGTGGTAGATACAATATACCTCTTGCAGTAACCGACATTAATAAACCAAAAAAACAAAGCTGATTTTGTTTTTGAAACGATAGCACATTATTCTCATTATCATTATGCTATCGAGTATTAATATTAAGGTCAATATCTCTGATTAAATTTCTCCCAATATAATCAAAATTTTATTTATGATGAAAAAGTTGGTAAAAATCTTTTATAAACATTCCTAGAACGAAGTTTTTTTTTGTAGTATCCTTGTATAGAGAAATATAGAATATATTAGACACCACGCCTATATATGTGGTTACCCGGCGAAATAAGCTGAAGTTGGAAAGGGGCAATTGTTTTTTTCCCCCTAACATGAATAGAACGAACCAACATCACAAGCAAGTTTTGGAATTAGGGTAACATACGACTGGCAAATTATGGATGCCGCAACGTTACTTGAGCAATATACACAGGATCTTTCGAACCTTCCTCAAGAACTAACGTATCTACTAGGAGAATTGCGTGAAAAAGATATGAAATACTATGAAACTCGAAAAAGAATACAACAACGAGATGCACAGCTTCATAAGTATATAAAGCAACATGGATCATTAGTAAAGCATCCTAAGGAACATCAAATAAACACCAAGGTTAAAGAGGATTTTGAAAAAGCTAGTAAGATACAGGATGAAAAATGTATTCTGGCAAACACTGCGTTATTTTTATTAGCTAAACATTTAGCTAGGCTTGAAAAGGATATAGGTAGATTGGAAACAAGCGGTATGATTCCACATTTATTAGATGATAATGAAATTGAGATAATGGATGTTGACCAAGATACCAATTCGGGCGTTAGCAATCTCACACAAAGATTAACTAGCACAACAATTGACTCTAACAAAAAAATCAAGCATCCTAAGAAAATCTCACGCTCTGGGACTCCAATATTGTCCGACAGTATTTCAAGTGAAAGATCCACGCCAGGTTCTACTGATATTGTAGTTCCAATAAAGAAAAAGCGGGAGGAATCGATTATCGGTGGTGGTTTGGTTAAGAATAATATAAATGGTCGTAAAAAATTTGAGAATATTCCAGGCTCAGTAAATTTACCAAAATCTATGGGTGGAACTGGTAATAATGAAGATGATGAGTTGTATTGTTTCTGCCAGCAAGTGTCTTATGGTGCAATGATTGCTTGTGATAATCCTCAGTGTAAGTATGAATGGTTTCATTATGATTGTGTAGGATTGCAAGAACCACCTCAGGGCATTTGGTTCTGTCCGGATTGTCGGAAATCTGACATTAAAAAGGATGACAAAAAAAAAGATAGAAAAAAGAGAAATTAGATCATCCACTTTTGTAATTGTGAATTTTTTGTATAACTAGTTTGGCGTAATAATAATGAATGGAATGTGTACTTTTGTGTTTTCAGAATCGTATTTTGTGTTTTCAAAAAAAAGATAATATAAATATATGCATTATACAAAATCAAACAAATAGCACTATAAGGAAAACATAGTTTTCAATTTATTCGCCGCAACCTTCGGTTTAACAATAAATATACCCAAGATAAGGACAATAATAGTCATAGATAAAATTGTCTTATTAAACTCACTCGTTAGTTTATCAAACGATGAGGAAGGTTGAAAAATTGAAACGAAAATATCACCATCAATAGAAATTATAATAGAAGTCGACTCCAATTCAGTACTAACTGAAAATAAATGCCTGTATTCCTTTTTACCAGTCTTCACTAAATTTCTTTGATGCGTCAAAATGGCCTTTTCATTGACTCCCACAACAGGATCGTATTTGAAAGCCGTACCTTGGTTTTCTTTAGTCACCTCGGTTGTTCTCCTACTATCTAGTACAAACTTAGGAAATGCTGCAATGAAGCCCATTTGAGTCTTCGCCATGATAAATTTTCTGGCAATATTATATTTGGTGTTGATTGAAGCGGCAGATTCAAAAGTTGTACCCGGAACAACAAAAGATTGCATGGTGTATTCCGGAAAATTTGTGGGTTCTGTAAATACACTGTATAACTCACATTTAGAAGTTTGTTTAATATCCGGAGTTAGTGACTCAAATAAGTCAATTACGGTAATCGTGGACTCTGTTTCAAACTCTTCTGATAGCGTCAAAATTATGAAGTTTTCTTCATAAATGATTTCAAGGCTCTCAGGATACATTGAATTTCTAGAAAAAGATTGATATATTTGGCCGGTTACCATATTCAATAATTCAAAACGAATTACCGACGTTTGGCTACTGTGAACAGCAGCTATTAATAAATTAGGGATTAAATACTTGTATAACACAGATTTATCGGGAAGAACAATACCATTATTAGCAACTTTATCATTGGAATAACTTCTCCTGGCAACTTTTATTATTTCTTCATTTTCATTACAAAGCATTGACCAAGTGTCCTCTTGAACACCGTTAAGAATATGAAAACCTTTTAGCAATTTATGATTATTTTCCGATAAGGAAATGGAATAGAACTCTTTATTTTCAGTTTTAATAATATCTTTCTGATTATCTGCATTAATAAAAAAGTTAAAATTGGAATCCACAAAATTACTATCCGCATTAGACACTACCCTTTGTTCTAAATCGACTTTGTACACATTTAAAGAATCATCAACTGTATAAACTTCTTCATTGACAGAATATAGTTTCTTCAATTCCTTATTACTTTGAAAGATATCTAGTAATTGTGGAATTGATTTATCTTCGTTTGCGTACGTGTCGAAAACACCAATTTTACCATTCTTCGTTAGGACAACCAATTTTTTCAATAACCCAAATTGCTTATTAAAGTTAACTTTCTTGTCGCCTCTGCCAAAAAGAGAATTATAATTATGGTATAATCTATGAAAATAAGCAGATAAGAAGTTGGAATTTTCCTCAAGTAGTAGGTCTTCTAATGTCAATGAGGTATTAACTTTTGTATCAATAACAACTGCATCGATAATATAAGCTACAGATTGATCTTTGCTCCATTGAAGTCTACTGTTTTTATAATATTTAATTTCTTGTTCAGTGGTAATCAAAATTAATTCAATCACATTACCTAAATCAGAGACAAAAAAGGAGTAAGATTGGCATTCGTTAAATTCATGTGGTAGTGGTAAAGTAACCAGAGGTTCAAATTCAATAAAGCTTTTATTGAAAACACTCATTTTATTATCGGAAAAAATGAGAACATAATCATTGATAACATCAAATTTAAAAATTGGAGTGTTAATCAGATTGTCAACAGATAATTCTGCAGTTGCCATATTTGAACCTGATTTAATTTTAGAAGTATCATTTTCATCCAACCTATAAATAATCTTATTGTCGCAAATTATGTTTGTATCTTTATCAGTGTCGAATCTAATACTATTCACTTTGCAGCCCAAAAATTCTTTTAGTATTGAGGGTTGACTATCTCCATCTAATGAAAAATAAGAAACTTTGCCATTTGAATCCTCCAAAAAAAATGTAATATGTTTGCTCCTCTTATCTGTTACAGATGTGGCATATGCGGTTTGAATCTCAGTGCTGAGTAATTGAACAACATTAAATTCGTCCTTTGGTGAAATTTGGAATAAGGAACCCAATAAATCAATGACATAAACGGAGTCCTCAAATGGAAATAAATTGACAATCCGAGCTTCAAATGATATTTCTTTTTCTATTAACCCATAAGTGCTATCAACCGACCAAAATATTAGTCGTGATCCTAGAGTGTCATTCTGATAATTGAAGTAAGTAATAATTTTAGAATCTTGATATTGAATTAATTGCGAAGTTATATCAAACGGTATTTCAGATTGATATCTATATAAAATATCCCCGTTAGTTGAATTCGATATCGCTAATATATCAAGTGATGTCAGGGTTATGAGTTTGTCATCAATCAAAATTGAATCAAATGGCACACCAGTATTGACAGTTTGCCAATCCAAGTCAAATGTCTGTTCTTTGGTTAAAGCACTTACAAAATTGGAAAAAAAAAGTATAGCCTGTAGTATATTAATGAACATCATTATGCCAATGTCAAGAGACAAATAAAAAATAGTTTCGGAGTTTTAATTCCTGGTTGTTTTATGGAAAAGCTTCCATGTTGAAAATATTTTTTTGAAAAAAATAAAATAAATTTGGTACATGCGGGGTTTGAACCCGCGACCATCGCGTTTCTTGAAACGGTGTGTGACGTTGGTATAGACGTCATATACGACTATAAGCACGATGCTCTTGACCTCTGAGCTAATGTACCAAAGTTTTATTTTTTTTGAGAATTGATTTCTATGTCGTTCGTTTTTCCAAAAGTTTTATATTTTAAACGTAAGATTCTTGTCAGAACATTAATTATATGCCATAAGGTAAAGTCTGTAAAAACTAGAAAGAATAGTACAATCATTATTAGGACATGAGGGATTTTATATTGAAATCGCACACCTCCTCCAGTAGGGTGAAACGTTATACGTAATCATCTATTTCCAACATGATGATTAGGATAACACTCACAGGAGGAACGATTACAGGTGTGGTCCCGTAGATAGATAAGTTAATACTTACTATTGGGTTGAGTGTAATCGATGTAGACTCAGAAGTTATAAATAAATAGGAACAAAGAATAAATAAATTGTATGTATAATTTATATATGGATCTCTCCCTCTCCCAAAGGGAAAAGAAAAAGATTGTAAAACAAGTAGGAACTAAAAAGTGGGAAAAGCTAATTTATATAGAAAATCGGATTTAATTGTGATTGTCCATCTTTTGTCTAGACAACATCCTAATATCCAATTAAATGGATATACTGCTAAAAATAACATCATGAACTTGGGTTACTTTGATTTCATTGGCTTCTTCTAAAGGAGTTATGCATTTAGAGTTAACAATGGAATGGCTTTAATTAACCTAAAAATAGGAACCATATTAATTGCTTAGCTGTACAATTTCCCCAGGTTCCAACAATCATTATAATTAGAAATATTAATCATATGATCATAAGAATATGAGGTGATATATCAGAGGACGGGTTAGATTCCTGGATACCTTCTACCTTAATGTATAGTATAAGTATAAGTTATAGCATTCAACACTTAAGTATAATCTTATCTTATATTCACTAATACAGGTTTCTTTGCCACATGGCATCCCGCCTAGCCTTAACTAAAAGGTCTTAAACAATAAGATGTGAAAATCATGTTAAATTTTGAAAAGTATAATAATAGCAAATGTTTGAATAGCTGAAAAATAGATTCAATTAATCAATAATTGATTGAAGTCTAGAACTACCTAATAAGCATCTACACCGATAGATAGCTTATGGAATAGGAAGTACCGCAATGCCGGTTTACCAAAGTAGCTTATCAAGATAGCTTATCAAGATAAGAGATGATTAATGAAGATATTGTAGCCGATCATATTGATGAATAGTCTGGAATAATAAATAACAAATATATATTCAAAATAATATAAATAGGGCATAGTTTCTGTTTATTTAAATTATAACTTAAATAGTTTTTATAATTATCGATTAATACTATAGAATAGTTGTTTATAACCAATCAATAAAACTACAATTAAAACATAAGAACAAGTTACTCACTGTTGATCGTTTTTGCTAATCTTGAGTTAGTTGTGACTTTTGTCCAATGAACTATTTACTAAATAATATCAATAAAATATATATAGGAATCCTCCCTCAAAAGAATCTCTTAATGATTATATAAAATACGAAATACAAGCGAAATCCTTCTTATACTTGTTTGAATTCGTCCATTCTAATAGTTGAATACCTAATTCAGTACTCTAGAATTAAATCATATAAACAAAACTATAATCAAAATAAAGTCATATTATGTTCGAATTTAGAGAAATTGTACAGCTAATCAATTAATATTATTAGAACATAAAGGATTTTATATTGAAATCGCACACCTCCTCAAGTAGGGTGAAACGTTATACGTAATCATCTACTTCCAACATGATGATTAGGATAACACTCACAGGAGGAACGATTACAGGTGTGGTCCCGTAGATAGATAAGTTAATACTTACTATTGGGTTGAGTGTAATCGATGTAGACTCAGAAGTTATTGTTTTAATTGTAGTTTTATTGAATGGATATAAACAACTATTCTATAGTATTAATCGATAATTATAAAAACTATTTAAGTTATAATTTAAATAAATAGAAACTATGTCCTATTTATATTATACTGAATA